>KL262042.1:0-49261 GCA_000699545.1 Podiceps cristatus | reverse complement strand
TTTCATTTTCCCCCCCCCCCCCCCCCCCTTTTTTTTAACAGAAATTGTCACTTTTTAGACTTGCAAAGCTGCTCCCCAATTCATTATTAGTCCATTAACCAGGTATAGCTAGAGCGGCATACCAGATACACTTCGAGGTTATTTTAGCTCTATTCTATTGCTTGCCAGGCTGGTAGGAGTGTGAGTGATAAGATTGGGACAGTGTTTTCTTGGTTAGCAATTGTTAGCCTAAGAAGTAATACCATTCAACCCTATTTCTTCTGCCTTAATGATACATTTTTGCGGTAGTTACTCTGGGCTAAATGGGTATTTTTCCAGCTGACACTTTGATAGTATATGTGAGAGTTGCTTGAGAGTGGGAATATAATGCTCCCCTAAAGTGATTAAGGATTATATTACAAGAACTTTCTACACAGCTGACTTTGGGAATGACTTTTTAGCAATGTGTGCTTGTGTATATACATAGAATAGTGGTATACAAGCTTAGGTTGCCTAAGGACTTTTAATGGGGCATAGCCCAGTTCTGCTTTTGCCTTCCTACTTCTGGATCAGAAGGCTGGAGTTTGTAATCTCCATAGATACTGTATTAGAGAAAGTTAGAGCTACAGATTACTGTGAACAGGAAAACAGCAATCTTTTCTTTTCCATGCTTTATATTTTCTGGAACCTTATTTGACAGTTTTATTTGTTTTAATCTCCAGTACAAAAAGATGATGAGGCAAAAAAAGAGATTCAAGGCAGTGATAAGCAGGAAAGGAATGTTAATCCTTTCAGTACTAGGGACTAGCAAAAAAAAGAATACAGATTCAATTTTAAAAGGACAGAAAGGTGCATACCTCTTATGTGCCTTAAGTACTGAATTTTAGGTGTGCATTGGTAAAGCACTTAAATCTAAAGGAAGATCTCATAATGGTGGTAGTCCTGTGAGACAAGTATGTGTATGGGAGGGAGCAGTCATTTCAGCTGCTTGCTGTGATCTGTAGTGCCATCTGTAGGTGGGACAGTTTGTGTTTGAGAAATACGTGGTGAAACTTGAATCACTGATAGAAATCTCCTTTGACCTAATTGAGCAGTGTATTGCTAAGGAAATAGTTATCTTGTGACATTCTCTCTCTTTTTTTTTTTTTTTTAAAAAAGTCTGTAGGGTATGTTTTAATATTGTGATCATTTTAATTCAAGCTAAACAGCAAACACTTTTTAACCTAACTTCTCAGATTTAATAGCAGCCACAATAATGTGATTTTAGATGGCGAACACCCCCCACCCCCCCAATTCCCTCGAACACTGTCTCAAAAGAAAGGGTTTGTCCTTGGAGGTGAAAATTGATCTGGAGTGTCTTACTCTTTCTTACAGTTGGGCCAACAGACCTGTGTATTTAATGAGTAAGGGTGGCTGAAGTACTTTGGTCTGATCTGTGGTTTATTTTCATTTATCTGGACGTGCCCATGTGTTTAGTGTCTGACATATAGAGTGACTAACTGGCTTACTGTCTTCTATGGTGTTTTGCCAATTTCTTTTAATAAAAAGAAATAATCCACTCAAAGGATGGGAACTGCAAAACCTTTCTGGATGATCTGTTCCGATGTTTGACTAACCTCATGGTGAAAAAGCTTTTCCTTATTTCAGGAAATATTATAACAGAGATTTGAAGTCTGTTTCAATTTATTTGTGGTTTCTCATGTCTTTCCACCATGCAACATGCATTTGGCTCTGTCTTGTGGGTAACCTCATTGTAGGTACTGGTAGGCTACTTATAGATTCCACCAAACTTTTTTCTCAAAACTAAAGCAGACCCTGTGCCCTCATCCTCTCCTTAAGGGGGGGTCTTTCAGCCTCCTTACCATCTTGATGGCCCTCTGCAGAACTTGCTCCAGGTTATCAGCATCTTTGTTGTATTGGAGGGCCCAAAGCTGAATTCAGTATTCCAGATACCTTATTAGAAGTGCCGGGTAAAGGGGAACAATAGTTCTGCTTGATACTATTGACTGCGTTTCTGCTAATGCAGCCCCTGCTAGTGTCCTTTGCTATTAAGGCATACTGCAGGCTTGCATCTGGTTTGCAGAATACTGCAAGAAGACAAATAATAGTAAATGTGAGTATTTAAAAAAGGGATAGAGTTAAGCTAACCTATTTTTCACCTACAATATGGGAATTGATTTTGGTTACAAAGCAAGTGGTAATTTCTTTTTAACCTTCATAAGATTTTGCCAGTTTTGTGCAACTTCTTAATGAGATGAGCTGACAGTGTAGAGGAAAAAACTTAGGATGTATGGTTTCTAGTAGAATGAAAAAACCCCGTGCTTAATCAGTAGCAGTTTGTATTAAAAATGGAATGCTGCAGCAAGCACTTAATTGGGATCTTGGAGGAAATCTCAAAAAGAGATACTTGCATATGTAGGGTGCGTTATTAAAGCAGCAGGACACTCTAGTACTGTTTTTCTGTTTCTGAATTTTGTTTACTGCAATATCCTCACCTGGCCTTTACAAATGCAGTCATTCATACCTGTCATAACAACAAACTGTTCCTAGGAAAATCCCAGACCCACTGTCTTCAAATACCTTATTTGCCTTAATATTTATAAAGATTCCATGCTGGCTAGCTTGATGATATGCTATGTTGGGTGGTTGTACTGTCTGTTATCATACTGTTTCATTACGCTTGTATCTGTATGTCTATATTGTCCATTGTTTCTGTCAACTCCTTTTCTGAAGAAATGGTGTGCTTGTTTTACTTGAGCACCTTGTAGTGTATAGTCTTGGGTCACTCAGGAGAGCCTCATGGCTTTCTCTTTGTGAAGTTTACAGTGGGGACATGATATTTGGCTTCCTATGTATTTTGCCTTCAACTCTTGAAATCCAGACTGTTTGTACAAATATAAGACTGTAAGTCTTGACTCAAAGTGAAAAAAAGTCTTCCAGGGCAGGCTTCTGGTCACACTGAATGCAAAAGCAAATAAATAAAAACCCTGTGCTCATTTCAGGATGCATATACAAGCAATAATAATCTGCTGTTTATAAAAACTTACCTTTCTCAATTCAGTAGTAAATAGAGAACTTGCAAAAAATGATGTGAATTTGATATCTAATCATGTTTTTTTCTACACTTGTAATAATTGCATCTTGCAGCCAGGTTCAAAGGTAGCTAGATAAATTAGGTTACAGCATCTTACAATTTTAATGCTTTCTTTGCTAAAGGAGCTGAGAAAATGCTGCAGTGATGATAGCACTTGATCTTTACTGAGTCTTTGAAATGTTTCCTCAAATATGCTGAGGTTGGGCAACTGACATTCCCTCGCAAAGCCAAGCTGAGCCTGCTTTGCTGGTTACACCTGTGACAGCTGTGTGTGTTATTCAGGTTTTGTCATAGAATCTGAGAGTAAATTAGCATTTAAATAACCATATGCACTGTTAAATTTTGTGGATAGACAAAGAAATTATTTATCTATAAAATCAGTATTTTTGAAAACATTTTCATTTGTATGATTTATTTCTGTATATGGTTTATCTGTGCATAAATTTTCTTTTAGTTATCTAGTTACTTTGTAGACAGTGTCTCTCGCACGGGAAAAAGAGTAAGTTTGTGAAGATGCAAAAAGTGACTGCCAAACATAACCTGAAAGAATTGGTAGGTAATTCAAGGCAAGAAAAAAAAACTTTCCTTTTTGTTTCTCACATGAGAATCATCCATTGTTTTTTAATATTAATGCTGCAAATACTGGTGAATAAAAAGGCACTTTTTCCTTCTGGTGGTTGCTGATTGTTACTGAGATAACTTGGAGCTAACAGGACAGAAAAGTTTGTATTCAATAAGTATGAATGACATGAGCAGATTGCAATGCTTCTCACAAATCTGGTAGCATAATAGTGATTTTAATGGCTATCAGCACTATGTGGAAATGTCTGACTCTTCAGTGCATTAAAAATGGAGCTTTGTGTTTTCATGATTTTGATTCAAGTTTTGGTATGTCCTTTAGTTAATCTTTTTGTTGCTCCTCACAATACAATTTAAAGGAAAGATTATTCCAAGTTATTTCATTAAATTGTTTAATTCCAGTAGTTTTAGTTCTGGTTTCCTTACCTAGTTCTTGTTTTGAAAAAACTGTTTGTTCTGAGCTTCAAAATTTAACGCATGCTTGCTTATTCGAGGAGGTTTTAAATTTGTCTTTAAGAAGCTATATTATTGTTTCTTATAATAATGCTAAATCTCATGAATGTTTGAGTCTTGGTCAATCTTTTCTGAATCTATTAATTTCTTCTGTGTGCAGTATTTCCAATGACAAGTCTGCAGAAACAGCTTTGAGCTAGGAAATACCTCTTTACGTACAATGATGTACACTTCTTTGACTGCTTATCCATCTGTCCTATACTTATGAAAGTGTGTATCAGTGTTTTGCTCTGCCAGTATGGTATGTGTGACTGGTATCTTTTTTCTGTATGGACATTCTGTTGTTTGTGCTTAGCTGAAGATGGGTCTTGTGAACTGTGCAGGCAGTTACCAGGAAGGGCTTTTAGTCCATCGTGGTGGTGCAGTGATTGGTAAAGGGCTCTGATGTAGCTTGGTTGTACGTGCTATTCTGATTTGTGCAGTGGATGTGTTACTACTTTTCAGGCATGCTTGCTATGAGACTTTCTCTCTGTGCCCTCTGTTCTGCAGTGTTTTGGGTGCTTGTTCATGATGAGCAGTCTGATTCACAAATCCTCAACTAAGAAATGCCTTTCCCCACCTCTCTGGATCCGTCTCTTTCCACATCCCAGTCTGCACTGGCAACCTGAAAGAAGTTAGGTGCTTTCTATGGCAAGAGTAATGGGCCTCAGGTCTTGTTAAAAGGATGATAGTGAGTGGGAGGGGAGCAAATGGTGTGATGATGATCCATAGTGCTGAAAAAGTCCCAAAGAAGGCACAAGAATAAAAAATGGGGGTGAAGAAATGATTGACCCTTAATGTAAGCCAGTTGTAGCCAGGATTAGTCTGCAGGAGCTTAATATTGAACAGGGGTGGCTGAGGGAAATTTGACTGATGAAAGTATCATTGGTCTTTGCCCTCGACATACAGAGTGTGGGACAGGCAGAGCTCGCATGTGCTATTGGGGGGCTCCTAAATTGAAGTTTGTGCAAGAAACATACATGTGGACTGACTGCATGTCTTGGACTAGTCATTGGAGATGTTTCTGGGCAAGGCATTGGATGTGTGACAAGTCACCTAGAAATGCATTTCCTCAGTTTCCCCTACCTTTTTGGACGCTTGTACTTTGTTTCTCTGAACTTTACAGTCTTCCCAACAGAAGACTTGAGAAATTCAAGGATAATTTACGTGGGATACCTTGTGTGCATTTGGCTATGAGAGTAATTTCCCCCCGCGCCCCGTTCTATCAGCTTAACTGGTGCTTTGTTTTTCTGCTTTCTGAAGTCAGAACTTTCAGACTTCTGTTGGGGTTGAGCCTTATAAATCTGAAAGATGAGTATTTTTCCTACTGATGCTTTGCAGCAGTGAAGACTTCACCTAGGTGTTCATAGTAGAAATGCATCAGAGTCTTTATAGGCCATGTAAAAATCAAAAGTATCTCTGGCTTGACTGTAAAAATCCTGGTCTTGGTGGCTGAATGGTATAAGATTTAACTTGAAATTCCATTCAAGCTGAATGGAGTTGTTTTCACTAGTAAGCAATCAAGCCTTTTGTCTTTAATGGTTTGGGATTTTGGGGGTGTGGGGTTGTTTGTATTTTTTTTTTTTTTTAATTTTATGTGGGTTTGTTTGGAATTTTTTTCCCCCCTTTTTTAATTATAGAGGGATTTTGTAATGTCCTCCTTTTCCTCTTTCTCCTGTAAAGGTACCCCCTGCCCAGAAAATTAAATTTTTAATTTTTAGGAAGAATAGATTCCTTGTTTCTTAACTTCTTTTCTGGATTCCCCTTACCCCCTTTTCTACTGTATATACAGCAGAGCCAGGGAATCAAATTGCAGAAGACTTAAAGGCAGTAGTAAGAATGCTTTAGATATAAACTTAGTATATCCCAGAGTTGTTTGCTGATGTGAAATATAATCAGTTTGGTTAGTTGTATATCTTGGGCTAAAAGCAAATGATGCAGATACAATTTAATAGTTTGCAATTATTTAGCAAATTTTTTCAATATACTTAATTGTGTTTGTAGCAAAGGTGTTAGTGGGAGAGCTCATAGGACAAGATAGGGGAAACTGAGTTAAGTAGTTGCTTTTAATGCCTCTTGTGGGAAATTAATGTAATAAGGTTCTTACCAATGTATGGAATTCTCAATCTACTGTTTCATAGTACGTAGAAGATTTTTGTGTGTGTGCCCAAGTATTTGACTTTTCCAAGCTGTGCTAATTAGGCTGAGAAGACAATGCCTGCACATGCAAACTTTGCCTTGTCACTGCATTACACCCTTACAAAAGGAAATGAAATTCTAGGTTAATTTGAGGCTCAAAATAGCATTTCTCTTGCAATATGCATTACTCTTTCCTTGCCACTTTCTTCTCTCCCTGTTCTACATGGAATATTCCATTCATTACTGCCTAAGAAATCAGTTATTTTGCAGTCTGCAAATGCTGAAATGATGTTAGAGGAGAAATACTTGCTTGCAACCAAAACTATTTTTGAACAAACGCTTCATTTTAGAAATTGTAACCGGCTAAGAAAAGCTGAATTGAGATTTTTTTTTTGCTGTAAAATAATTTTGTATTGCATTTCATCAAATGATTCCCTATGATGCTCATGTGTTAGGTAATCCTGAAAGAGGAGTATATGAAATAGAATACGAGGAGGTACTTAACTGGTATGGAATAGGATTTGACATCTTTTGTAGGATATTTTCAAGGATAAATTTAAGTTTTTTAGTCATAGGTAATCAAAATAGGTTAAGAACCTTTCATGAAACTTAAAGCATTTGTATGTTCGGCTGCTTATTTTTTCTCCACGGTGTTTCTACCTCTGAATGAATCCAAAGTGAAACCTGGCACACATTCTACTGTTTTGACTATTAAATAAGTGTGCTCTTTCTCATTCTGTTGAGATGGTGTTTAGCTGTGATTGAAAATAAACCTTTTAAATGTTTGGAAAGATACCTGCTATGCTGAAACAATGGATTGCTTATGCATTGTAACAACAAAGGTAAGATGATAAAGCTTTTGCTTAATACCTACAATCTTGGAAGGCTTGTTAAATCTTTCTTCCAGTTTTTGTCTACCTGTAATAAAAATGTCTCGATGGTTTTCTAGTATTGATTTTTTTATTTGAACTTTAACTGCACAGATTGCCAAAATATATCCTGTAGTTGTTGCTAAGAACAATCATAGATGTTAATTCTTCTAAGAGCTAATTATGCACATACTGAAAAACTCAAGTGTAGTGGAATGATGATTTTTTTTTTTGTCATTCTGCTGTAAGGCTCTTTTCTATAAAAATTCACTCTCTTCAAATGTGCTAAAATAGTAGTTTGCTTTTTATTCCAGAATGAGGAATTCCAAATGATGTTTTATACAACCTTTATCCAGACATGTTTAAAATAGTGATCAAACAGAAGATGATGAATCGGGGAAGTATAGTTAGGGATGGATATATTTCAAAATCCTTTGTAATTTTGACATCTTGCTGCTTTGAGATGAAGACACCTAGATATCTTAGTGTCATTACTTCTGTGCTAGGGTAAAGTTTTATATATGATTGTTTTTAATACAGTCCACTCTTGACTGCTAAAGGTAAAAATCTGATGCATAAACAGAATGTATTAGTAGTGTGCTTGTGAAATATTGACATGGTGAGTTTGTTTTTTTTTTTTGAAGCTTTTTATGTTCCTGCAAGTGGTAAACTGTTGGTTTGTATTGTTCCTTTTTCTCTGGATGTTCAAATAGTTGCAGGTTTAATTTTTTTAACAAGCTACTTTGAATTCTAGCATTTTTCCTAGATAATTTAAAACCATATAACTTATTCATATAAACATCCTTCTCAAGAAGTAGAATAAAATCGAACATCTTTGAGAATATTATGTGGGTTTAGTGATAGCTTTTATAAAAGAAAAGGTCACGATGCTTATTGGTACTTTTGACACATGGAAGCATAGGCTGATTGGAATGGGTGAAGTTACTTTGTCTCTCACCACCAAAGGAGTCTCTCTGGTGTCTGAGCTGTTGGGGTTTTTCTGGAAGTGAAACATACCCTTTTAAATCACGTTTGATTAATAACATTTACTTGTGGTATTTCTGCTTTATTTCTTTTAAAATACTCTTTTCTACAGTGAGATTAGGATTAGATATTAATTCCTTGACTTTGGCTATATCGATATGTATCTTAATTTTTTTGTACTCATTTTAAAAAAAAGGGAGAGGCTGTGCTGTCATTTTTATAATTGAACTGCTCGGCTTTAGCTTTATTTTGTGCATGTTTACCTTCCTGTATCTACTTGTCTAAGAGCAGAAGGATAATCTATATGGAAAGTTAAAGTAACAGAAAACATTCTGGGAGGAAAAGTATTGTTTCTTAGTGTGATTAGCCTAGCTCTGAGTGCTAAGCAAGTATGACTGATCAGAGAAATGCTACACGGGAGAGGGGATCATCCTCTGTGCACAGCATAGTCTTAGATGGGTTTAGACTGATCATGCATTTCCTGGAGTTATCAACACTTAATCCTTCCTGCCTGTTTCATGTGAAGTTTTAGCCTCATTTAACTAAATGTTGCTGTAGCTTCAACTGAAGTTGTTTGTTTAAAGCGAGGCTTATAAAAGGACAGTTTGCTTCCCTGTGAATATGTGTGCATCTGATGACTTGAAAGTTGTAGTCTAATAAAAGATACATTCCTTGGCTTTGTGCATAAACCTTTTTCTCAAACACAAAGGAAAATGAATGCATGAATGATGAACTTTCTAATGAATTTGAGAAATCTTTCATAATTTTATCTTTGATAATTCTGTTTTACTTAATTCAGAATTAAAATCTAGCCACAGTGGACAACCATGTCCTTAAACTACTTTCTGT
Source organism: Podiceps cristatus (assembly GCA_000699545.1). Taxonomy (NCBI): domain Eukaryota; kingdom Metazoa; phylum Chordata; class Aves; order Podicipediformes; family Podicipedidae; genus Podiceps; species Podiceps cristatus. The sequence goes on along the minus strand of KL262042.1, from coordinate 40,276 downwards.
CCTGTCTTCTAAGGTCTAACTGGTTTAGTTTGCACTGATCTATTGCAAAGAGTACTGATTAATACAGTATTTTTTTTCTCCTTATGTGGGCACATTTGGTTTGATGTAGGTAGACAAATTTGCATCACTGCAACCATGGATACTATTAAGAGCAGGCACGTGGGCTGAGCTTACAGTAATGATTATTTAAGTAACAGTTTTAAATGAGTTCATGGCACTTAACAATTTTCATATTCTGTATTTTTAAATTTTTCCAGAAAAGCAGTTTTTGAAGTTATTCTTAGCTTGCTTGTTCAGTAGCTTGCTTTCAGTAAAACAGTTGAATTTAATGTGATATAAAATTTCTTCAAATAATACTTCTAGTAAGACTAGTGCAAAAGAATGATTGTTTTATACTTTTTTTATTTTTAAAAATACTGAGCAGTATGCTGCTTGGACTATACCAGAGCAGTATCAGTCTGGGCCAGTACCTTGTTTCTGACAGTAGCCAAAGCTTGGCATCTTGGGAGGGGTGACACATATATGATGCATCAGCCTATTACCAAGGGAGAAAGATAAAGGATCTTTTCCTAGTTGTTAAAATTCAGTCATGAGTCCTCATAAATTCTGGGTCACCTCTGTTCTAGGCAAGCACAGTGATGTGGCTGCACAAAGTGGGAGGTCACATGGTGCCTGAACACGGGAGCATAACTATAGCCAGTGTGACTGAAGTTGGAAAGATGACACTGGTTTTGCGTGATTCCTGCAGACATTATCACTCGGTTGTGCAATGTGCGATAGTGCAGAGAATCCCATTGTTGTTATTGTCAGTTTTTGGCATTTCCCTCAACCTAAGTGAATTGTGCCTCCTCACCTACCAGTTGGGAATAACTCTTGCATTGGAAGTGATCTAGTCCAACTACCTGCTTAAAGTGGGGTCAGCGTCAAATTCAGAGCAGTTTACTTAAGGCTTTGATTAGGTCTTGTAAACCCTCCGCCCTAACTCCATTTAAGGTTGTCTCTTCTCTTGCTGTGCACAAGGGCCAAGCTTTGCTTTCTTGGTAACCTGCTCCGAGAGATTAGAAGGCTGCTACTAGCTCCTGCAAAGCCACCTTTGCAGGTTGAACAGGCCTAGTTCCCTGAACCTTTCTTCATTGTGCTTCAGCCACTTGGCTGTCTTGGTGGCTCTCCACTGTACTTGTTCCTATATTCCAGATATGATACAACAAGTGTTTGAAAATGCATAAGGAGAGGTTACAATGCAAGTCTTAACCTTCTGGAGGTACTGTGTGTATAAAAACTCCGATGTTGGTAGGAAATGAAACGTGATAGAGGCAATTGTGTGAAAATGGAAATAATTAAAATACAAGCTTTTATGTATAAACTTGATCCAGAAATTACTTGCTGGGCCCCAAGAAGGATGCTTTCTTAAAGTGCAGGAACAAAATACAGAATTTTGTGAATTTAAAATTGTAGAAGAGATGGAAACTTGGTTATATGGAAAATAATTACACTAAAAGCTTAAGGAATACCATAAGTGCTAAATAGTCCACAACAGCCCTTCCAAGTTTGGCACATGTGAACGGTGTGTCATGATGGATTTTGGGAAGAAACTTCATTTTGCCAACATTTCATGTCTTCACTAAAAACCAAATTGCTTTCTAAACGTATCTGGATTGTGTAGAAATCATAGTTGTCTCATGAGCCAATTGAGTAGTGCTAAGAATACACCACTTGGCTTTGATATGTTATCTGGCTATAGTGTTGAAGAAATATGTGTGGAATCAGCCATCATGAAAACTCTGGGAAGTGAACAAGATTGTGCATCACTACTATTGGCACTGTCAGCAGATGGTATGAAATTGCTACTGCATGTAATCGTGAAGTACAATGCAATGCCAAAGAAACAGCTGCCTACTAGGATGGTTGGTAAGTGTCAAAATCAAGGATAGTTGTCTTCAGGCTAAAGGATTGGCTAGCTTTTGTTTGGGATAGGAGACTGAGTGAGTGATCTATCCATAGGTGTGTTTAAAAGGCATTTGACAAAATCAATGAGGAATAGAGGACAGAATATAGATTTTATGGTCATGCCAGGAGAAATGATGTCTCAACTGTGTGTATTTGTGGTCGTGAACAAGCCTTTAAAAGTCTTGAGGTGTTAACACATGGAATGGAGTTTGGCAGTGGGTCACACTTCTAACCCCTACGTAGCAAATAAAGAAGCCCAGTGCAACACAAGATAACATGAGATTGAGTAAATCCAGAAGTTGTAGCTAAAGAACTTAAGAAATACTATGTTTTGGATTCCATGAATGGAACTGAAGGTGGCTTGTCTGAGTTTAAGATGAATAGGCTCAAAGATGGTGAGTGAGGACACCAAGAGCTGAAGGCGGCAGAGAGTGCCAGTGATGGAAATGGTAAAGGGACCTGATATGCAAAATGTAAAAAGCTGTATGAAGAAAACATGAGAAAACAGACTAACTTAAGGCAAGTCATTGATAAAAGTTTACGTTCTTACTGTGTGTTGATTGCTTTCTGCATTTAACTTCTTTTTAAGGGGATTCTCTTAAATTCAGAGTTACCTGTCTCTTAACATGGTATTTGGTATTCTCCCAACCACCAATAGTTTAGGACTCAAGGAGATCCTGGGCCAGGGTCAGTTGCTCTGTAGTAATACTGGCTTTCTTTTACATGGATTGTCTAGTCTCACCAAAATGCACATAAAATATAAACCAAAGGTATAAATCTGTGGCACGTGCTTCATATATAGAGCATCTTCAGAGAGAATCTCTGTTTACATGTGTTTGCTTGCTTTTTCTACATGGCTGCAAGTATGCAGGGTCATTTTGTTGATAAACCAAAAGTTACTGGAGTTGTATAGTTTTTCAGGCAGGTATCAGTGAAATTTGTATTCGTTTGAGCTTGTGTGCTTGAAGAAACTGGGTACCACATCTGAGGTATTTATGTGAGGTGGCTGAATCTTACAGGAAGCTCTTCAGTCTTTGTGTTTAAGTTTGTACTTACTTCCTCTGTTTTAAAAGTAAAAGCTTCTAATTAATACTACAGATAAGTGACAAATGAATTATATTTGGTTATTGCACCAGTTCTGGTCATATTTAGTTAGGAATTCATTGAAGAGCAGATAAAACAGATGCCTGTTAAATACCAATATTTCCAGCAGTCCAACTTGTGGACTGACTCTGAGAACATAGTGTGGAATATGTTTAGGTTGAGGATGCTGAATGCAGCAGTAAAAAGGGAGAATAACTCTCTGAAATCAATCCTATAAATAAGATCCTTTCAAAGCATTTTCATAACTCCATTTGCCTGCCTTGGAACTGTGTGGGTTTATTTCAGAGGAGTTGATTGTAACCTGAGTAATTTTCCAGGTAGGATTAATGGGAGCAGAGCATTGAAACGTTCATTCCTGATCAGTTTTGCTTTGCTGTCCTTGTTTACTATGGAGAAGAATTCAATCTGTGACTTCCTGAGTGACAGTGAACTGATCTATCGGGTTGCTGCTACTGAGGGTGCTTCTATCTCCTTTTCTTCACTGCTCACCTACTAGGAACCTAGTAGAACTTGATGTGCTTTTCTGCTGGCTAGTGAGTGAAAACAGCTCATGGAAAAGTCTAATAAGCACTAGAGCTATTAAATGGTAGCTGCTGGGATGGAGAGGTGGAAAGTATTTAGCAGTCAATTTGACTGAGCTGCCTGTGAAAAGGCAGGTAAAATAAGACATCACAGCTCAACACTTTTGGAAGGAGAAGGGGAGGAAAGCAGTGATTCTCCTTTCAGCAAATCAAAATGTTTGCACTGTTTGGCTGCTGCTCATGAAACTGGACCCTCAGAGTGAACAGCTTTGGCATAGTTTCCTGTTGTAATGAAAACAGTGGGAGAAGACAGTGGGTGAATAAACGTAGGGTTGTTCGTAGTTGGACATATGGTCTCCAACACAGTTCCTTCAGTAGGCAGAGGTATTCAGATTTCTTGATGGCAAAAAACCAAAAGGCTTCCTCTTGTTACTTGAAGTGAGATTTCAGAATGGCTGAGCTCACTGGCTGATGACTTGATGATCTTAAAGGTCTTTTCCAGCCTAAATGATTCTGTAATTCCATGATTCTGTGATTATCTGGTATGCCACTAGTCAGTTTTGTTTTACTAGCTGGCATGGTGCTTGATCACTTCTTTGTGAATACAGTAAGTTGCTTTGGTAATTAGGTGTGTTTTTACACTTTATTCAAGGCTTAATCATAGCTTGATTTATTGTCAGTGGGTATTACTCATACTTTCATGAGTGATAATAACATTACTTGAATCCTATTCCTAGGACTGGTGTTTACCAGACTAAAAAAGTAAAACATTGAAGACACCTTCAGGTGAAGGCTATCATTGTTTAAGTGACACTCAGCCTTGTTAGGTTTTGTTGGTTTTTGTTTAAGAAATAGTTCTTTGAAGACCACATGCTGCCACATCTTGGTTTTGGAGGAGGGAAGGATGCACATTAATGAAATTCTAATACATACTATAAGTGTAACTGAGGGCTGTTGTCTTAAAGGTCAATGTGGGCAGGAGTCATCAGCATTTTCTGAACTCATCTGAATGCCCAACAGAGAATGAACAGTCCTTAGAGTATTTTAGTGAAAAATATTGCCTAGAAGAATGATTCCCTCCTCTCCATTGTGTGAAAACTTGAGAACAATAATTACTCCCTTCTTTTGATTTTTGTGTGTACTGTAACAGTGGGTTTACTTGTGCCTATGTACAATATAGGTTGAGGACATTTTTGCTCCTTCCTTATCTTGGTGAGGCGGAATGTGCCAGCCACCATTCAAGTATCTCTCAAATGTGCTATTGAGATGGAGCCCTCTGAATTTTCACTTCTCTGTGGCCTGTTCTTTCTTTCCTGTTGGAAGAATAGCCAGTGTGATAGATGTGTTTAGCTCCCCACATTTGAGGTGCCTTTATTAGCTGGTGAAGACACCACCAACCACCAAGGAATACTTTGTGTTGTGTATGTGACAGATGATGTGCAAGTGGTGTAGCTCAAGCTTCAGAGCTTTCCTCTTAAGCAGACTACGAATACTCTTCTGACTTGGGCTCTGGCAATGCTGGGGAGGTGGGTTGGCCAAATGTGGTAGCAGTGAGCCTGGAACTGAACAGCCATGCTTCTTGCACTTGGTTTTTATTTATCTTTGTAATAACTCTGTTGAAGTCCTTGGAGTGTTAATAATGATGAACCTTGTCCATTTTTTGTCTGTAATTAAAAATGACCTTTCACTTTTGTACACCTATTATTTCTTTGAAAATATATAATAATTCAAACTTATGCATGTTTAACTCAGTATATTTCTGTATTTTTTTGTGTTTTACCCAGAAGGAGGCTTATTTCCTATTCTTCAGTTTGCTGTTTTTCTATTTAAAAAAAACCCCAAGCACAAAAAAACCCAACACAAACCCAAACAACCCCCCCAATTCCCCCCCCCCCCAAAAAAAAAACCCAAACATTCACATGGTAAAATGCAAGTTCATTACGTGATTGAGTCTGAAAATCTACTTTGATTGCTTTAGCTTTAGTTTAGAGAAGTGCAATAATAGTTAAATTTGGTACAGTTTTCCTCAAAAAACCCTCCAAAAACCACAAAGAAATGTCTGTTATAATCCTGCAGTCTAGAGTGATGCTTTTGCAGTATATTTAAAAAACCAAAACAAAACACCACCACCAAAAGCCCCTTACAAAACCAAACTACCTTTCTGCTGCTATTTGTAATTCAGATCGATAATAACTTTAGCTCCAGAAGGCAGTGTCAGACTATTTTATTACATGATTTTTTTTTTTTTACCTGCTGCTTTCATCGTCCTTCAGTCTAAGAAAATGGCTTGGGAATACTTTAGCTATCCACTGTTGGTTGTTGGTGTGTGTGTGTGTTTTTTTTTTTTTTTTTTTTTTTTCCCCTTAAATTGAAGCTTGATTCTTTGTGCTACACAAATTCCCATTAAGATGGAGAGTGGTTAACTTACCCATTGTTAATAAATGCATTTTAAAAGCTGTTTGTAGAAAACTTCCTGGAAATAAGCATCATTTCCAGTATGGTGAGATATGCATCAGTTTTCTATTTCCTCACTTCCTAGTAGATTGTTTACAGGATCTGATGTGCACAGCTGGTTTTATGCAAGTAACTGGAATTCAGGTGACAGGAGAGAAGTTTGAGGTTGGGCTAGAAGCAGCGTGGTGTTTGTAGCTCTATTCCTGATCTTATTTTGATTGATTGTGACAATGTTAACACTGTTTCATACAGTGTTATCTAAGTAGCACTCCAAACTGTACATACACAGCTGGAAGTACTATTAGAGCAGTGAGGGAAGTGCTGTCAGGGGAGAAGGCGGGGAAGAAGCTGGAAGAGATTGTCTTGAGGATGTAGGGAATATGTTTCCAAAATCGAAAGATAGCAATGGCTTTTCAAAAGAGAAGATAATAAGATGGGAGCAGTAAGAGTTAAGCCAAAATAAATTAAAGCTGGAAATCAAAAGGTTCCTCACTGCTGAAGTAATTGGTTCAATAAAAGCCTTTTATAACAATAACAAAGATAACACAAGCTCGTTATGTAGGTGGATGATTTTAAAGATCATAGTAAGTTGTTTATGAAGAATTTAGGTGGTTTAAGAGATGTAGCAGAAAAGTCTGTCTGCATAATGTTGAAGTAAAAGCATCAGATTGGGTTGGATCCAAGATTGTTAGATGTCTAAAATGGTGTAAGCACTGTTTGTAGCTTATTTTAATGCAACTTTCCTATCAAAAGGTTTGTAAAAGTATATCTGATAATGTAAAATAGAAAAGTTAATTTCAAAATAGGATTGTTTCAGTGTCCTAAATACTCGCTGGCAATCTAAAAACCTTTACTTTTTCTCCCATTAATTAAAATGTTTCTTCATGTATTCATTCAAAGAATAGAATCAAAATGAGTTTTTGTGCATCAGTTCACCAGTGCACAGCAATTTATAAACAACATATTGGAACAACTTTGGTAGCAGATCATGACTATGTAATGAAGGACATTAAAAACTTGCTGGCAGAATCAACTTGTATTTTCTCTGGTTCTTTTTTTGCTTCAATTCTGTTTCTTGGATATCATGGTGGATTTTTTTTGTTGGTTCTTTTTGTAGGCTGTGAAGTGTATTTTTGTAAAATGAAGACGTTGGATAAAGAATATAATTTCCTATATGCTTTTGTGATTTACATCCTTGTCTTTAAGTGCTGTTAGCAAGCAGAGAAAGGCTTTCGGTGGAGATGGAGAAATGCTGCCCTCTACTGTTTATAAAGTGTTTTTCTCATTAACAAAAGCAGGACAACGTGGGTATCTAGACTTTCGAGAACTTGGCAAGGCTTTCTCAGCCCTCTGACATTTGAAATACGTGAGGAGGTCCTTTTGAAAGGTAGGGAAGATCACAGAATTGTAGTATTAGCTTACAGGTTACAGAGCTAGAATTAAGTTGTTGGTTTGCTGATGATCATGATGCTGTAAAATCTTGGTTGATATTACCATATTTTTTTAATTCCTGTATTATTTTGGGAATTCATTTATGTGGTTATTCTCCTTCCACATCCGATACAAAAAATATGCATGTGGTATTTTTTGTTAAAATTGGCTTTTCCCAGCCCTCATTAGCCTAGGTAATGATTTCCTGTAATATGACAACTGGCAACACTAAACCATTTTTGTTTTGGTGACCTCTGGGTGTTTTTTTTTTATTTTTATTTTTTTCCTAGGAAATGTTTTAAAGGGCTTTTTCAAACTTTGGCATGTACTGTTTGTATCCTTTTCCTGTCTTAGCTTAAACTTGTGTGTTCTCAGCAGCTCAACTACTATGAAAGTGTCCTCAACTCTGTATGATGACTTCCCTTATAACATCAAATAAAGATACTAGAAATGTGGGAATTATCTGACCTGCCTTTTGTATAGCATGGCTTATGTAGGCACTACAGTGCCCAAGTGTGTTAAACCTTTTGTAATTTTATTTCCTTTTCCCTTTTCTTTTTGTTGTCCCTGTTTGTCATTGTATTATCATCTCTTTAACCAGTACTCAAGATGTGCAATGGAAGCCTTGAGTTGATCTGAGTCTCTGATGTTCTGCCAGTAGTGATGCAAGCTGAATCATTCAGAGTACAAATACTCTTTAAAAATGAAGCACTGTCAAATGTGGTGAATCAAATGTGGTGAATCAAAAGTTAAGTTCAATTGGCAAGGGTCTCTCCAGTGTTGAATTTCCTCATTTCCAGCTGTTTTGGTGTTGCTAAAGGGACTGAGTGTGCTGTGCCCATATGTGTAGCAATAATTATACCATGGTTAACCCTTTCTGCTCTTCTTTGTGCTTCACTGTCCTCCAGAAACCACTGATGTGTCCCATCTTTCATGTGCAGGAACACTTTTCCTCCTCTTCAATGCTTCCTCTTGGTTTAGTACAGTTGTATCTTGGTTTAGTTCTGAACAACATGTAATTGAATTTGGAGACAGTACAGATAGCTTGTACAGATTTAAAATATATTCAAATAACCTACTCTTATTTTTTTCTAAGAGTTGCTATTCTCTTAGCACTAGTTGAGAAAGACAGAAGTCCTTCTTGCATCTTGGCTTTCATGCTTTTGTTGAAGTGCCAAGGATTAATAAGACTACTTTAGGCAAAGTTGGAAATACAGTTTGAAAAGAAAATTATAGGACTCTACTGGACACAACTTTTCCAGGTTCAAAGTTGCTTTTGAAAGATTTTTTGTTTGTTTAAAGAAATATCTTACCTGAAATAAGGGTGGTATCTTTGAATTCTTTGTTTGCCTCACACAGCCTCTTTTCAGTGGTAGAAGTAGCATAGGAACCGAAGTGAAAGGAAATGAAGTTTGCTTTGTTGTGACCTGACTGCTTTATTGTTGGATCAGATTGTGATGCTGTGGGGAGAGAGCAAGATAAGTGCTCTTCTGCTTCTTAAGTAGTTTAAAGTGCCCATACTCCTATCAAAATTACCTTCTCTGTGAGGTTAGTGAGACGTGGTTCTTAAATACTACCTGAAGTCACCTTCAGATAGGTACAACCTCTGGTTAATGACTAAAAAGGAATTCTTCTGACAATACAACAGTAATGTGAAATTCTTCATTTCTTCTAAACACCTGGTTCACAGACGCAGAGGACAGTATAATGTATAGAAAAACATGTATAGGATGAGACCAAGAACTTCATGTAGCCTAGGACTCTGTTTCCGAGTGTGACTGGTAATTCATCTTAAAAAAGCTTTGTAGGTAAAGGACAAGTACCCACTTCAGTTGCTGTCCCACTCCAGCAGGCAGCATCTTAAAGAATTCCTGAGATATATTTTACAGTTAGACCTTGGTCTAAATTTGATTTACTATTTTGTAGTTCCTTTTTGAATATTTTATGTCCTTGGCACTGAGTTCTACAGTAGTTTGTTTACTTTAAAACAGCTGCTGGATAATTTAATTGTCTGCTAATGCCTATGTTGTCTTAAATAGTAATTGCTTTTTTTATATGCCTTTTCTATGCCATTCATCTTTTTAAAAATCTTGTATCGTGTTCCCCTGCTCAGCTGCTTGCTCTATAAGGTGAAGAGCTTTTTCAGTTGAATCTTCTCAAATGGAAGCCACCGAGTAACTTTATCCTTGCTGTTACTCTTTGTACTTTTTGTTTCTTGTTGCTACTTTTCTTGGATGAGATGCTCAGGAATGTTTTCAATAGGCAAGATATGTGAACACCTCAAAATAATATAGAGAAATAATACTTTCTGGTTTTCTCCAAGGTTTTTTGAAATTGGAACTCTCTTCTGAGCTTTTCTCCACTTGGTGGTTTAAAAACTCCTCTTTTTAGTTAAGGCACTATTTTCTAGATGGTTTCAAGGCAACAGAGGAGAGAGGGAAAGGGAGAAGGATCTACATTTGCTATAACATTCACTCAGGTATTTAGGTCCTCACTGAAGTAATTTCAGAGCTGAAGTAGAGCACTATTTTCTGTAGCTAAATATTGCACCTTGCTAAAACATACTAAGAAGGAATATTCAGTTTTGCTGAGTTGTGCAATTAGTTTGCTGGTGTTTCTTAAGGACTAGAGTGTGTTGCCCTAGATTCCTGCTGCAGTGCTGTGTTTAGAAACACTTTTTAACATGCAGAGGCATTAGGGTCAGTAAGTAGGATTGAGTCTAGGATCAATATTTTGAATACTACTTAAACTCTATACAAATCTAAAGCAAAGTTAAGTTTGATTTAAACTGCTAATGTTGCAAATGTTTTAGCAAGCTTAAATTATGATTTAATATTGTTATGCTTTAATAGTTGTGAGTTAATAGTAAACAAATATTTGTTGCCCATTTCTGAAGATTGCTTTGAGCAGGTTCAGACCTCATTGCTAAAGAACCTATTGTTATGTTTTTGTTATAGTAAGGGCTGTTCCTCCTACTTTCTCTGAAATTTTGGAGGAGGGGCGAAGCAAGATTTTAGAACACTAGTAAGTGAAATATAACCAAGGTAGACAGGAGTAAACGTGTGGTTAGGGTAATGACACTTGGTGCTAATGAAGTATGTAAAGTGTCGCTGTTTGAATTCTTGGCAAAGTTTGGCTTTAATATGACAACAATTTTTACTGTGAGAATAAGTGTTTTAATTTATCTTAGCTAACATTAAGATAATTTGACCTGCTACAAGGTTTGAGATTCCTTTGTGGAGCTCAAGTTCAGTTCAAGTAGCATTCCTCACACTTCTCTCTTAAGTTGCTCTGTCATGATGATTACTGTGTAACTTGCCTTTCAGTTTTTAAAAGGCAAAACACCACCCCCACCCCCCAACACTTTTTCAGCTTATAATTCACTTATTTCCTTCTTGCTTGCAAGCTTGGAGAGTGTTACTGCATTGGTTACCATATTAATGGGCACTGCATAAGAGAATGAATCTGCTAACAGCAGCAGAAATACCTGGAAGACTACTTCTTAAAGAACCAGCAAGAATTGATACTCACTTTAGTGGTGTTGGCTCTAAACTGCTTACTCAGCCTTCTGTCCCCCCATAACTATTAGATGTTTCTTGGAACAGCTGTTAGTACCAGTGCATGGGTTTGTTCTATCCTTGCTGCAGAATGTAGCACATCTCCTTGTTGAGCTTCTTGAAATACCTTCTGACCCAGTCCTCCAGGTCAGAGGTCTGTGTTGAGTCCTGCAGTTTCTTTTGTTAGCCACTTTAATTAGTGGAGTGTCACCTCTCATGTTGCTTGGGGAGTGCTGTGTGTCATCATGCCAGCAATTACTGCAGATGTTGAGTGATACAGGCCCCAGTATCTATCCTTGGGTGCCCCACGTGTTACAGCTGCTGGGCAGGTATCATACAATCAGTCACTTCTTGAGCCTGGTGATCCCACAAATTTAACACCCATGTAACAGTCTGTTTGTCCAGCCTGTGAGTCCTGCACTTCTAGATAAGAAAGCTTCAAGAGACTGTCAGAAGCCTTTCAAAGCTTTGGTCTCTGCCTGTCTGTCTATTCTGTGCCTTCTTGCAACTTTCCCCCTTACTTTTTAGTTGCCAAGGAAATGGCGGGATGGTTGGTGGCCTGCAGGGACCTTGTCTTCAGCCCCAAGAGCAGTCTTCCTTAGCTGTTCTCAGTTGATAAGTGTTAATTGCCAGTATCCTTCCCATCTGGATTTACATGGCCATCTTAGTCCTTTCCTGTAAAAGTATTTGCATTCTAAGATGGAGAAAGTGATGGAGTTGCAATGAATTGAAACTGTAGGCTAGCAAATTCTTTTATCCATTGAATAGTATGGATCTTTTCCCTTTTAGAGGAAGGAGTCAGCTCTTTTTTTCAAATGTTCAAATCTATTAGAATGACAGAAGAAATATACTATGGGAATTTCCAAAGTTATACCAACATTGTTGTATGAAAAAGTCTTTTTGAAAACAGTTGTTTCTTACAGAACCTAGTGACAGTCCTCTGTGTATTCAGAAATGTATAGCAGATACTTGAGCATCAACTGAGCAGTATTGCTGCCTAGATTCCATCCTGCTCTTACTAAGCTATTTTGTAATTGAGACATAATCTGTTTTCATAGTTTTTAAAGCAGTGGAACTAGAGGACTGATTTGTGTGGGAACAACTTTCCTGCTGTCTGAAGTAGAGGAGAAAAGAATCACACTTATTAACATTGTGCAAGCACTTCATCTCCACTGGCTGTGAGAGGTTCTTAGACTCTACTCTGGTGCTACATCAAAGCAGCAGAGCAGAAACATGTCAAATTGCAGTCTTTTCTTGATGCTGCGTTCAGGAACCATGAATGGCTATTGAAATGAATCTGGAGTAGTATGAGGCTTCACCAGATAAAAGGCATGTATTATTAGTACATTTCCTCTCTCTCATTTTCACTTGTGTTTTACCTGTTTGCCCTTATTTTTCCAGTGGAGTCTCAGATGCTTGATTAATATTTTTAAAGAGTTACTCAGCAGCAGAGCCACTTCTCTTGGCTATGTTGCATGAACTGTTTAAAAGGTATTTCACTACTGAAAACTGCTGCTGCAAAAGGAGCTCTTTCAAAAAAATGGAATGGGATGACTCAAATTCTGAGTAATCCTTCAGTAGCTGAAGGATCTTTATACGTTATCCATTCTGGAATAAACCTTGAAGACGTCATCTCCCTTTCCTCCCATTGACACCCCGCCCCCCTGCCCCTTCTGTCTCAGCCCAATAGATACTTAAGGAGAATGATGTTTTGGAGGATATGCTTAGCCCAGTTAGCCTGGGCCCTACAGGGACCCAATCCAGAGTGATAAATTAGATCCTTACTCCAGCCTGGTCTTTACACCAGGGAGAGCAGTCTCAGCTAATCACATTCTGCTGGATCCAGTCTTTCCCTCTGAGCATAGCCTTGAAAGTATAACCTCGCTTGGCTAATAATCTTTATGACTTGAATTTAGAGTCCGTTCGCTCCGAATACAAACTGTGTGGAAGCTTCATGGAGGGTGTGGAGAAGGGATGAGACAAGGATATAAAGCTTTTTGGATATTTCAGAAGGTCTGTTACTTAATGGGCTTTTACAGTTCATCTGTTTTGTCTTTGGGATTCAGTGTCTGTAGTTCACTAAAAACCTTTGAGGGTTGGATGGAACTATCTAGGGCTAAATACACATACTTTTTTCTCCTTTGTGGACAGATGTGAGTAACACATCAAAGGCAACTTTAGAATAATCACATACTTTTATTCTAAGAGTGATTTCTGCAATGTTTTTGAATGCAAAGATTTTGCAGTTCTTAATTTTAAAGGACTTTTCAGGTCAGACTGGTACTAGGTTTGGCTGGGATGGAGTTAATTTTCTTCACAGCAGCCCATATGGTGCAGTGTTTTAGACTGTGACAAACTGTTGATTCAACACACCAATGTTTTAGCTGTTGCTGAATAGTGCTCACACAGTGTCAAGGCTCTGTTTCTCGCTCTAGTGCCATAGCAAGTAGGCTGGGGGTGGGTAAGAGGCTGTGAGGGGACACAGCTGGAGCATCTGACCCAAACTGACTGGATATTTTTTAACATTATGCTCAGCTGTAAAACTGGGGAGAAGTCTTTCCAAAGTAGTGGTTGTTCAGATTGGCTATCAGTCTGCTGGTGGGAGGTAGTTAGTGATTTGGCTTGCATGACTTTTATGTGGGGTTGTTTGTTTTTTTTTCTTTCCCCTTCACTTACTGTGCTGGTTTCGGCTGGGGTAGAGTTAACTTTCTTGATAGTAGCTAGTATGGGTCTCTGTTTTGGATTTGTGCTGGAAACTGTATTGGTAACACAGGGGTGTCTTTGCTGCTGAGCAGGGCTTACACAGAGTGAAGGGCTTTTCTGCTCCTCCACCCCACCAGCGAGGAGTCTGGGGGGGCACAAGGAGCTGGGAGGGGACACAGCTCGGACAGCTGACCCCAGCTGACCAAAGGGATGTTCCATGCCACATGGCGTCATGCTCAGCATGTACAGCTGGGGGAAGAAGAGGGAAGGGGGGTCGTTCGGAGTGATGGCATTTGTCGTCTTCCCAAGAAACTGTTCTGTGTGATGCAGCCCCGCTTTCCTGGAGATGGCTGCACACCTGCCTGCTGATGGGAAGTATTGAATTAACTCCTTGGTTTGCTTTGCTTGTATGTGTGGCTTTTCCTTTACCTGTTAGAATCATAGAATTGTTTAGGTTGGTAGAGACCTTTAAGATCATCAAGTCCAACCATTAACCTATCAATGCTAAGTCCACCACTAACCTATGTCTCTAAGAGCCCCATCTACACATCTTTTAAATGCCTCCAGGGATGGTGAATCAGCTTCCCTGGGCAGCCTGTTCCACTGCTTGATAACACTTCCAGTGAGGAAATGTTTTCTAATACCCAATCAAAACCTCCCTGGCACAATTTGAGGCCATTTCCTCTTGTCCTACTGCCTGTTACTTGGGAGAAGAGACCCACACCCACCTTGCTACAACGTCCTTTCAGGTAGTTGTAGGGAGCAATAAGGTCTCCCCTCAGCCTCCTTTTCTCCCAGCTAAACAACCCCAGTTCCCTCAGCTGCTCCTCATAGGACTTGTGTTTTAGACCCTTCCCCATCTCCATTGCCCTTCTCTGGACATGCTCCAGCACTTGTCATGAGAGGCCCAAAACTGAACACAGCACTCGAGGTGTGGCCTCACCAGTGCCGAGTACAGGGGACAATCACTTCCATACTACTGCTGGCCACACTATTCCTGATACAAGCCAGGATGCCGTTGGCCTTCTTGGCTACCTGGGCAGACTGCTGGCTCACATTCAGCCAGGCTGTCAACCAAAATCCCAGGTCCTTTTCTGCTGGACAGCTTTCCAGCCACTCCTCCCCAAGTGTGTAGCATTGCATGGCATTGTTGCGACCCACCACTTAGCTTTGTTGAACCTCATACAGCTGGCCTTGGCCCATCAATCCAGCCTGTCCAGATCCCTCTGTAGCACCTTCCCACTCTCAAGCAGATCAACACTCCCGCCCAATTTGGTGTTGTCTGCAAACTTACTGAGGGTACACTCAATGCCCTTGTCCAGATCATTGATAACAATAGTAAACAGAACTGGCCTCAATACTGAGCCCTGGGGAACACCACTTGTGACTGGCCACCAGCTGGATTTAACTCCATTCACCACAACTCTTTGTGCCCAGCCATCCAGACAGTTTTTTTACCCAGTGCAGAGTACATCTATCCAAGCCATGAGCGGCCAGTTTTTCCAGGAGAATGCTGTGAGAAACAGTGTCAAAGGCTTTACTAAAGTCCAGGTAGACAAAATCCACAGCCCTTCCCTCATCCATTAAGTGGGTCACTGTGTCGTAGAGGAGATCAGGTTGGTCAAGCAGGACCTGCCTTTCATAAACCCATGACTGGGCCTGATCACCTGGCTGTCCTATATGTCCCATGTGATGGCACTCAAGATGACCTGCTCCATAACCTTCCCTGGCACTGAGGTCAGACTGACAGGCCTGTAGTTCCCTGGATCCCCCTTCCAGCCCTTCTTGTAGATGCATGTCACATTTGCTAACCTCTAGTCAACTGGGACCTCACTGGTTAGCTGGGACTGCTGATAAATGATGGACAGTGGCTTGGTGAGCACTTCTGCCAGCTCCTTCAGTACTCTTGGGTGGTTCCCATCTGGCTCCATAGACTTAATGTATGTCTAGGTGGTGTAGCGGGTCACTGACCCTTTCCCCTTGGATTATGGTGGCTTTATTCTGCTCCCCATCCCCCTGTCTTCCTACTCGGAGGCTGGGTGTCTAGAGAACAACTTCCCTTCCCTTAGACTGAGGCAAAGAAGGCATTAACTACCTCAGCCTTTTCCTCATCCCTTGTCACTGTTTCTCCCCACATCCAATAAAGGAGGGAGATTGTCCTTTGTTCTCCTTTTGTTCCTGATGTATTTATAGTAACACTTTTTGTTGTCTTTTATGGCAGTTTAAGTTCTAATTGGGTTTTGGCCCTTCTAATTTTCTGTTTTCATAATCTCACAGCTTCCTTGTAGTCTGCCCCTTGTTCTCCTTTTTTTTGTCTCGAGTTCCAGATGAAGCTCACTGTTCAGCCAGGACAGTCGTCTTCCCTGCCAGCACATAGGGACGGCCTGTTCCTAGGCCTTTAAGAGTACCTTAGTGAAGAATGTCCAGCGTTCCTGAACTCCTTTATCCTCCAGGGCTGCCTCCTAAGGGACTGTGTCAACCAGTCTCCTAAACAGGCCAAAGTCTGCCCTTTGGAAGTTCAAGGTAGCAGTTCTGGTGACCCCCCTCCTTCTCCAAGAATTGAAAACTCTTACCATTTCATGATCACTATGCCCGAGATAGCTTCCAGCCATCACATCACCCACAAGACCTTCTCTGTTTGCAAGCAATAGGTCCAGTGAGGCGCCTTCCCTAGCTGGCTCACTTTTCCCAGCTGCTTGTAGAATACTTCATCTTCCTCTTCCTCCTGGTTGGGTGGTCTGTAGCAGACTCCCACCATGATATCTGCCTTGTTGGCTTCCCCCTGATTCTTACCCATAGACACTCAACCCTGTCGTCACCATCCTGAAGCTCTAGGCAGTTAAGACTCTCCCTAACATACAGGGCTACCCCACCACCTCTCCTTCCTTGCCTATCGCTTCTGAAGAGTTTGTAGCCATCTGTTGCAGCACTCTAGTTGTGTGAGTTGTCCCACCATGTTTATGTGATGGTAGCTGTGTCATAGTTTTCCCCCTGCGCAATGGCTTCCAGCTCCTCCTGTTTGTTGTCCATGCTGTGTGCATTGATGCAGGTGTGCTTCAGTTGGGCTATTGAATCTGTCACCTTTCTTGGGGGAGAAGCCCTAATTCCTATGTAACTCTTCTCAGACATTTCCATGGTTACTAACAGATCAATGACCCTTGCATCTCCATCCCCATCCCCTGCTTTGTCTGACATGGCCAACTAACAGACCTTGCTAGCACACAGTCCCTTATACATTGCTCTGCCACCCCCAGGCTTCTTTCTAGCAAGCCTGTTTTTGTCCCCTTCCCCCTTCACATCTAGTTTAAGGCTCTTTCAATGAGCAGGGCTGTCTTGACAGTCATATTAAACTGTCTTTATCTTAAGCCAGTTTTCTCACTTTGACCCTTCCAATTCTCTCCCCCATCCCCCTGGGGGAAAGTGAGCGAGTAGCTGTGTAGAGCTTAGTTGCCGGGTTGGGGTTAAATCATGGACATTTACTTATCTTGACCTATGAGGTTTTTCCCTTTGCTTTTGCCCTTCTGATTCTCATCCTTATCCCTTTGGGGGGGAGTGAGGAGGGGACT
Organism: Podiceps cristatus; assembly: GCA_000699545.1. Lineage (NCBI taxonomy): Eukaryota > Metazoa > Chordata > Aves > Podicipediformes > Podicipedidae > Podiceps > Podiceps cristatus. Next base: position 22,993 of record KL262042.1, on the reverse strand, counting down.
GGGTGGGCACTTACCTGCCAGCCAGGGTCAACCCACCACAGACTGTTTCTAAGCATGTTAAATATGTTTGAAGTAATGTAGTACTTTTTGATTTTAGGGATTTCCTAATTGAGTTATATTCTAATCATAGCACAGTCTATTCAGAATGCAGTCACCCTTTTATTTTTTTTTTCCTCACCAAGATGTTACCGATATAATGAAATTAATTTTCTGTAGTGGATTTAACAGAGGAGGTCAATCTATCTCTGCTGCATTTACATCCCTTTTATTGGGCAAAACCTGAAGTCTTGCCAAAGGAGCTGTTTATTTTCAGTCTGTTCCTTATCTGTTTTGAAGATGTTCTCCCAGTTTTCGTGGTTTCCAGCTAGGAAAAAGTAATGTTGGATTTTTGATTTCATAGTAGTTATGCTAGCCAATTCTGTAACTTCTGTAATTCTCAGGAACTTCTTGTGTGGAAACTAAATATGTAAGGGCATGTTCCAGTAGTGCTAAAATACTTCTAAAACATCATAAGGGGAACAGATTCCACTCTGGGCCTTTTTAATTCCAAAACATGAAATGGCCTCATACCTGGTTTACAAAGCATGACTTTGGGTAACTTTTTGTCAAGGTGTGCTACCACTTTAATACAAGCTACTATATAGCATTTTACTATACTTTCCCCCCTTTGATAGTCTTAGTATCATTCTCATTATAGAAATTCTGCCTGCTGTTTAGGCAGCCTTCCTTCCTCCCCACTCCCCCTTCCTCTTGTGGGTTTTTTTTATAATATTTATTCCCTTATGTACTAGTTACTTCTAAGAAACTTGTCAGTGATTGATATCCTCAGAGACCTCTATCCCTCCAGTCAATTTGGCTGAAAAAGTTAGAATTACTAAGAGGCAGGGGCTGATACCTGCATGATATGATTAAATATCTTTGAAATCACACTTTGAATACATAGGAATCCAGTGGTAATTGTCAGGAAGGTCTGTTTTTTGTGAAGTTTTGCTTCTGAGTGCTCTTCAGTCTGTCATTATTTTGCAGCTCATATTTTGAAGCTGGATTATTTTGCATATAGAGGACATCAGAGGACACCTCTGGGTTCTTTCTCTGGTATAGCATGATATTTTCCTCCTGTTTTTGGACTGAAGAGAGCCCTAAAAGCAAGTTTATAAAAATGCCCATAACGATGGTCATTTAGTTGGGAAGAAAAGTATTCTTGTCTAGTTTTTGGGTTGACTTATCAAGTCTCACGAAGGACCTCATTGGAGTGATGTCCCAGATCTGTCTTATACATAACAATTTAAGACTTGGAATAAACTGGTAGAAAAATCACAAACACCCACAGAAAAGTTTCTATTCATAGGACTGGTTCTGGGCTTAAATGCCATTGCGGGGCAAGTTTTAAAAATGCCACTATTAATCAAATTCTTCTTTCCAAAGTAACATTTCACTTTCCTTCTGAAGTTAATGGGGTTGTGGTATTCTTCAAGATTTTGGAAACTTAAGTCACAGGCAGCTGTATTTACAATATGCTGATTGTCCCAGAAAATATTTTTCTATTGGTGTCAAAACAATAGAAAGGATTCTCTCAATTTTTGAGAGTTTGGTGATGATTGTTTTCAACACACATGGGTCAGATTCATTGGGCACAGCAAATTTTGTATATGAGAGTATTAAGCTGCTTAAGAAGGGCAGATGCACGTCAGCGTTCTGAAGGGGAGGTGCAACAGTGGCTCCCTGTGCACAAAAGGTTACTTCTAAGGTATAGATACCTGTTAAAGTACTCTTTAGAAGGGGAATTTTCAGCTCATAGTGTTTTCAGTAAATAAGCCTATTTGCCTGAAAGTACTGTGCAAATGATTTTTCTAGCAATTTAGGAGTATGTGGGAACAAGCAGTACTTTTTTTTTTTTGGCTGCTTTCTTAAAATTGGCTTGCATGGTCATCTGATACTTCAGGGAGCAAGAACTGCGAAGCCAAAGAGAGCTTCATGGGTGCTGATGGATGCAGTTTGCACTAGACATTGATTGTCATAAAACTAGTGTTCCAATTTCATTTATCTTACAGGAAATGCTTAAAGAATTTGTACTCCTTGCGTAAGGAGTCATTACAACCACTACATTAGAGCCCTCTGTTAATATGAGGTATATATGCAAGCATTACAGAGACGAATTTTGGAATTCTGTGTTCTTTCAAGACCATACAGACTAAGATTATGCAGAGCAGAGGCTACAATAAATTTATTAGATTTAAATAATTCTGATGCTGAAAAGCTTTTTTTTTTTTTTTTTTTAATTTGATTTTATTAGGTACCTTGGAATTATACCAGGTTAGGCTTCTGGGGAAGAAGGATCTAAATTAGTGTGCCACCAGCTTGACAGGTGCCTGCAGTGATACTTAAGGGACATGTTCTGTCTGATGAAATATGTTAGTATAGCCTTTTCCCCTTCAGTTTGGCAGTCTGAACAGTTGGGACATTTGTCAAGTTAGACCTTCACTTACTCATTTAATTACCAGCTCCCAGCTCTTACTGCTTATGAGATTGCTGTCTCTTCACCTGTGTTGTATGTGGATATGGGTGGAACACATGCATCGATGAAACAGGTATGTGTGTTCAATCCAGAATGTCTGAAACAGGTATGTGTGTTCAATCCAGAATGGTTGGCAAATGCTGAACAGAAGCATTAACTTTCCGAAAGTGTTGTAGTGTGGTTTTTATGCTGCATAGCTCTTGTTCCTCTCTGTCCAATATTCATGCTGCTTGGAGAGACTTGGAGGTAGGAGCTTGCTTAATTTAAGATAACAAAATTAGTCTTGCTCACCAATTAAATATCTTAATGATGTTGATATTTTTATTGTGCACATGGGAGCCATGCATCTAGATGGGTTATTGCCAAGTAAACATTCAAACAAAACTTGAAATAAAGGCAATTCATGTTATGTAGTGTTTTCGTAAGAATGAAAACAGTTCTACTGGTAATGCTTTTGAATAAACATGAGTTTTTAAGTGTTGAAATGCTTTTTTTAGATTGTCCTATTGAAAAAATGTCATTTTACTGTTTGCTTAACGTCAGGTGAAGCATCCCGTGCAATAAAAGTTTAGGTTTTTGTTTTTCTGTATTCAGTGAATGCTGATGTGTTCTTGGCTGTCTATATGTCAGCACTGGATGAAATCTTGCCACTGTGTGTATCTTGCAGTCTCCCAGTTAAAAAAGTATTGCTTTGCATAATCAGCATGGAAAAGGTGGGCTCTGACTGTAGGAGCCCAAACTTGTATGTGATAACACAAAATACAGACTGATAAATTGGGAGGGAACACTGATAGATAGTTGAGGAGTTAAGGTGATGTTCTTCTTATCAATGGCTTAGTTATTATGTTAATAAATTTGTTTTTGTTTTGAAATGTTAATCTAACCTTCAGTTTGAATCAGAGCAATAGTTAAATGAGTGGGGAATATGTAGATTTCCAAGTATTCTCTGTTCCATATGTTTCTCTATGATAATATATTCTATACTCATATTTCAAAAAGCTTTTATGTTCACAAGTGTGTATTTAAAAAGCCTTTGAATAGAAATAATGGTTTTGAACAAGTGAAACCTTCATTACAGTTAAATCTCTGGATTTAGTCAGCAAAATATAGATATTTTAATTTTACAAGCTTAAATATTTTTAAGCTTGTGCACAGCAAGATACGTAAAAAGTTCCATCTTAGCAAAATTGTCTTGATCTTTATACAATGTAACCAATTTATTTGTTTACAGCTGCAAATACATAGCTGAAATATTTGATGCTTTTTGTAGTCTTCATCAACAATGTAGATGTAATTGCCTGAAGTTACTTAGACTTTCTCTTCTTTATTGTATCTTACTGATGGAACCTTTTGTGGATGTGTAGACTATATCTTCCTCTTATTGATTCTTCTATGCCCGTGGCACATTAGAGCTTATATTTTCTGCATAGCAAGAAGTTATTTCTGCAACATTCAAGAACTGCTTTTAGCTCTTTGACTTTATTTGTTGTCATGAAATTGCCATGCATTTGTGTATTATTTTAGTGAGAAATTATATTATTATGATGTGATTAGAGGTATGGAAGTAAGATGGATTTGTTGATCTGTGGTCCATAGAAAAGTTTGGTTTGTGGGATAGGAATATTCTTGTGTTTGGCAAGAGGCAGTATTCTGTTTTCCTTCCCCTTCTGCATGTTTTCATTTTTCACGTGTGGTGTTTGAGTATGTTCAGTTGTGCTCTGCCCTGTTTCCTCAGACAAGAGACTCTGTACTGTGTCCCCCAGCCAGCTGAAGGAAAATAAAGGGGTTTTAGGTTCTTCTGTGTTTGTTATAGGTAGGGCTATGCTTGGATTTGAATGTTCTTGCAAAAAAACTTAACCTAACTTAGCTGAACAAAGCAGGTGGTGTCTCTTATGGTCTGTTTCTTTTTCCATGATGATTAAGGAGAGTGTTAGAGATTTTTCTTTGGTCCTGCCCTTATTGCTGTACTTGCATGCAGATGATGACCTACTGTGGGAAATATCTAAGGCTATTTGGTGAAAAACTGTAGGTCATGGCACATGGTGGAAAGAAACTATGCTTGTTAGTGTGGAAATGCTGTCATCTGTAGTCCTTGGATATTCTAGCAAGAAAGAGGTCCTCATGCAAATGAAGTTTATTTTGAGGTTTACTGTGGGTTGAGTTACACATTTTTCTCCAGACATATTCTTGCCTTAGTTTGTTTCATCAATCTGCACATTTATATAAAGATAACTGTCTCAGTGTAATTCATGAAGTTGCTTGTTCCTGAGCTGTAAGTGTGGATGCCAATTTTACACTACATCAAACTTCCTACCTCAAGGGGTGCTTATAAGGTAAATGAAATGAAGTAAAAGGGAGATGACAGAAGGCTGCTACAGGTGTAAATTTAGGTGAACAGTCATGTGCTAATGAGGGCAGATCTAACAAGACTTCCAGAGAAGTCTTAAATGCTTTGTTAGAATACTGTTCAGTACAATTAAGAGAGATGGCTAACATTATTTCATTGAAGCTTTCTGCAAAGGCTTGTTAGCTTATGGTGCAAGAGCAGGGAAATCAGAGGATGTGCTTTTTTTTTTTTTTTTTCTGTAATGTGATTTGCTAAAATACACAAATACATTAAAATCTTGCTGAGACAACTGTACTTTTCAAAAAGGAAATGAAGTTTGAATCCTTGTAGAGCTTGATTAAAAACCAAAAAACCCCTAACAGTTTTAAAAATAATTTTGTGTCTTAGACTTGCTAGCAGACAACAAAGAACAGCAAATCTTGAGGAGACCATGACTGTATTTACTTCAGTTCTAAGTAAAAAAGCTTTTTTTCTTCACAGCTTTGTTTAGGTGTTCACATGTACAGTTGCTTCAAATGCTTTACCAAGAGCTCCTCATAACCAAATTGATGAGCAGTCCAGATTATTCACGACTTCCTAGAGATAACCGGGGAAAAATAGCAGCTTCTGATTTCATTGTGCGTTGAAGTTGGAGAATATTCATGTATTTCTGTAGCTGTTTCTTTATTGCTTGTGGAAGACCATTAGGAGTTTTACTCAGCAGTTAAAGAACATTATTTTCAACATGTGTCAAATAACCTTGAATTTTTAATGTTTGAAAATGAGGATTGAATATCCCATAGCCATTCATTTTGCGGTCTGCTGATGCTTCTCTGAAAAAGCTAGTGTAAACTGCAGATCAGCAAATTCCCTGCTGTTAAGCTTACAACTTCCCTGGTTTTATAATTATGCACAGCTGATTTCAAAACGGGTTTTCACATGCTCATTGGCGCAGTGCGAAAGCACCTTGCGGGGAGTGTAGGGTTTCTCTCTGTCGGGCCGTGTAACGAGTCCCTTGCTGCAACATCTTGCCCCTCCCCTAAGCAACCAGCATACACTGAGCGTAGTGGCTCTGCTGGAGTTGCTTCTCTTTTCATGGAGGAGAGCGCAGACCTTGCACTGCAGCAGGTGGAGCTGCCGTGGTGGATCTGACCCTGGGTGCTGGCCGAGAGGATCCGAGTATTACTTTGGGCCGCGAGACAGTTGTCACTTCAAGCTGGCGCTAACATAATTAAATACAGAGCTGACTCGAAAATTTTAAAAATGGACACAGGATTTTTTCTTTGCCTTTTTTTTAAGATTTGGTTTCTTACGTGAAGCTAAATTTTTCCTGAAGGATTCAGCCTATTTCTATAAAGGCTTATTTTTGAACACTATGGACCTAGATTAAATGTCAAAGACAGGCAGCAAGCAGCGCTTACAGAGGCATTTTTCTGGAATCTCAGTCACGGATCGATTGAAGTGCACAGGGTCTGAAAAAATGTCTCCTAGCATAAAAAACTTGGATTGTTTTTCTCCGATGCTATGCCACTGTAAAGTAGCATGTACCAACAACACAATATCTTTAATGTTTGGATGTAAGGTGGGTCTATAAAAGGACTTTCCTGGAAATGTAAGCTGCATTTAATGAATGATTGCCATTATGCCTAATGTAACTGTACCTTAAATTTCTGATTAAATAATGTGTATTTTGTTCCATGACTTACTCGATTATTGGAGCTCTTGGTGATTGTGACAGAAGTAATGAATTATCATGCCTACTGTTTAAAGATCCCTTTGGACAACATTTTGAATTTACTGAATGCCGCATGTAAAATGTCGTCATTCCCCATTAATCAGCATTAATCATCATGTAATCAGTTTATTGCACTTGGCTTTCATTTTCCTCAGCTGTAGAGAATGAAATACACAGGAGACTTGCACTGAGATGCAGGGCTGGAAATGCCTCCTGACATCATATTGATGGAAGCAATTGTTAGTGGCAGGTTTGGGTTTAACAGTGCCCTCGGGCATTTAGTCGTTTTAGGACTACATCAACTGTTTAGGTTTCAGAGTAATAAAACATATATAATTTGGTAATCCTCAGAATAGTAAACAGTGTATTCAGTGTCATATCGAAAATGCTTTTTTTCAGTTAAAATTAATGCACAATGTGAAGGATATGATGAGAACTCTAAGTACTGGAAAGACCCTTTGAAATTAAAAGGATGCGTGTGTGAAGTTACTTCTGAGAGAGAGAAATTCAGAAGTTCTTTCTCTCCAGAACTTATTTTGCATATTTGGTGTTTCCAAGTCAGTATTTGTTATTTTTAACAAAAAATAATTGAACTAGATTTTTTTTTTATAAATTGGGAACAGTTGTGTGTGTGTACACACATGCATACATATATGCATTTGCGATGCATTTTAGATATATATATATATATCATAAAATGTTGATGTTGAATAAATGTCACCTAGGTTGGGAGGGAGGAGTCTAAATTTTGATGGATCTTTTGATAGTGTGAATGATTTATTATGAAACTTTATGCTTTATTTTCTGTGAGGGAAGAATTTGCCTTGCTTTGAATCTACTTACCTTTCATGTGTCCAAAGCATTTTTCAGTTGAAAATACATATAAATTTATTGATGCAATTTGGAAACTATTTGTCATAAAACTGAGATGTCTTTCCTTCTATTTGTGGAACTGCACATCCCTTTTTATTTATAAGATATTCTGAAAATTAAATAATAAAGTTGGGAAGAAAGACATAGAATGAAAATAGTATCTTGACTTTAATTGTGACAGTTGAACTGCAGGGGAGAGATGCTGTTCACTTTAAGACCAAACTAAAAATATCCAGCAAACATCCAGAATCCACTTGAGGCGTTTGGTGTTGGATCTGAGCGATGGCGGCATTTTCTACTCTACCCACGCGTCGGCGGCTCTCTTTGTCTGTCTGAATGCATTAATGACTTCTTACCTTCTCTGCCTCAGCGCGCCCGGGGCCTGGGAAGCCTCCCCGGAGCCAGAGGGCGTGCTGCTGGAGCGGGGCTGGCAGGCAGGCGGCTGGGCCTGGGAGCAGGGAGGTTACCCACCTCGTGCAAAATACAGCCAGCAGAATTCTTTATCATCATCATCTTTATTAGTGTTATCGGGCTGCACGCTAATAAGTGTATCTTGCAGACCACTAGTTTCTTGAGCACAATTAATTTAGCAGTGTTGTGTTTTAAAACATCTTAGACTATTTATGCCCAGGCTTTTAATTATATACAAATAAACACGCCTTGCTGTTAGTATCAGAGTGGGTACTCTGTACTATCCACATCCGAAATGAACTGAAGGATTTAGTTTTAAGTAGTTGTGACCTGCTGGTAGTGCAAGGAGATTTTGCACAAGGCACTTGCTTTTTGAAGAACGGTTGCAGGGTCATATTGCACTAAATATAAAATACTCCTGTCCTCTGAGAAAGTACCCTTTAATACTGAAAGAGTTGATATTTAAATGATGTGAAACTAATACATGATACCCTGTTTATTCCTTTATGTAAAGAAACAATTCATCTCCCACAAGTAATCCTATGAAATAGTGTTTTCCATTTTTCTTTACCATTTTTTGACCACATGTGAAAAGAACATTCACAATTTTTTTCCCTTGGCATTCTGGAACAGGTAAACTTCTTCACTACAAATATTTCTGCTGGTTTTGTAAATGTATTTATGTATCTTAAATTGTTGTATCATTTCTGGATATCCATGACATGAAGCATTACATAAATACTTACATTTAACATCAGCTGTGCATTTTGACATATGATGGAACACTGTGACCTAAATAAACATGTTCTATGCAGTTTTATTTGAGACACAATGTCAGACTGAAACTAAGGGAGGTGAAAATGCCTTATGTTTGCCTTAGTTCTAATGATTAAAAGAAAACTTAGTGCTTTTGAGAATGAAGCAGTTAGTTACTCAAAGTATTGAAGTTGCATTTAAAAAACCAAAACCTAACAATCAAATATCCTGTTATAGTATTTCAAGGCATTCAGTTTATCATATGTTGAGGCTTAAATTGAAAATACCGAATGTCCTAGTCCATGATTGGTAAAGAAGTTCTGAAAATACACCCAACATGTATCCTCTTTTTCTTTTGTTAGCCACAGGCTTTCAGCTTTTCAGTGTGAATTGCTGTTCATGTGCAAAGAGGCTTTTTTTGACTTTCATAACCTGTCCAGTTTTTACCAATGAAGAGTTTTCAAGTTAACTTCAGTTCTGCAGTACTGGAGCATACCTTTTAGTTTGTGTCCTTTTCCTCCATGAAAAAGGTGCTATTAGTTTCCTAAGCACTAGTTTCTGGTTAAGCCCTTCCTTTAGTCTACAGGGAAGACTTGTACAAAATGTGTTAACATCCTAACATACTATTCGTTTTGGATTAGTTTTGTTTTAGCAAAATTTGGCTGTATTGTCGCTTTTGTTGTTAGAGTTGTTCGAGCTTATTTTCTTCTCGATGGTATCTGGAAGTCAGAGTAGTCAAGGTTAGTTTTTTGGGGGAGATCAGAGCATAACTGTGTAGGTATTTAGATTTTTCTGCTTATCTGCTTTTGACCTATTGCACCCTAGTCCTTTTATGCAGGAGTGCAGATGTTGAATATTTGTTGTTTGAACTGTGCAGTAACTTGGGAGTTGTATTGCTGCATGGGGTGGGGTGGGTTAGAATCTGAAGGAGAAGGGAAGTGAATATAAGAAAGATGCCCCATGCCTGGAGGTGTTCAAGGCCAGGTTGGACGGGGCCCTGGGCGACCTTGTGTAGCTCCAGGCCTGGAGGTTGGTGTCCCCGCCTGTGGCAGGGGGGTTGGAACTCTGTGATCCTTGGGGTCCCTTCCAACCCAGACCTTTCTATGATTCTATGGTTCTAAAGATGATCAACTTGAACTTTTTTTTTTAAGCACCCTTTCACTATTACTAAAACTCTTTTAGTGCTGATTTTTTCTTTGTGTGTAGAGATGATACATTACTATGCTTTCAAATTTGTTTTCACGTAAGACAGTGGATTGATACATATGTCTAATATGAATTGGATTTTGATACACATCCTATTTTGAAGAGAACTGTGGTTACTGCTGCCTTGCATTTTGTCATTAAATTATCTGGTAGTTAAGGACGTTCTTGCATAATTAATTTTCTGTCCACAGACGTGACATTCTGTATGGTTTGAATCTCTGGAATAGCAGCATTTCATCCTGTTGCGGATATGGGTCACCAGATCAGGGCATGGGATTGTTTAAGTGTTCTTTATATAATTTTCTTTCATTTCTGTTTCAGTAAGATGTCCCATTAGAGAATCTTCTTAAAAAAAAGGCATAAAATCACAACCTAATTATCTCTAGGGGGTAAATTATATATGAATCTGTTAAAAATATCTTCCTTTTAAACATGTATGTAAGAGTTTAGGCAGAGTAAAGTGAACCTTTCTTTGAAAGGTTCCTAAAGCTTTTCTAAAGCTTCTCTATGCTTTTTCTGTGAACAGGTGATCTGTATTGTGAAAAACAGTCCTGTAAAATGTCCACAAAATCCTTGTTTGTCCTGCACATTGTTGCAGGTACTTTTATTCATCCTTATTTTGGCCTAACTCTGCTAGGCCTGGGAATTGAAGCAGGGATGCTATGGGTCTGAACAACTAATATAATGAATGATTTCACTGTGGTGAATTTAGACTATTTTCTCGTCTTGTGTAAACTAGCACTGGTTTATTAAAGTAAATGGATTTTTCAGTAGTTTACATCAGTAAATTATTTAGTTTGTAGTGTTTGTGATAGTTCCAAACTCATTGCAGGTATAATCTAGCCTGAAGGAATCCTGTTGCATCAGAAGAGACATGTTTTTACCTGTATATCTGCAACTGAATCCTTTGGGGCAGTATCACTGTCAGAAGTATGTGTGTTAAATGTTTAGCACTAGTTTGCTTTGGACTTTAAAATATGATTATAAATTATACAGCAGTCCATAAATTATACAGCTTCTTAAAAAATAGTTAAGTTGCTCAGCTGCTACCTAACAGTGCTGGGAAACTTGGAGATGTGTAGCTGAGGCAGTCTGTCTGCAAGTTCAGAGCTGCTTTGCCACACCTGCCTTTTTTTCTTTCCTTCGATCTATCTTGCACATTGCTTGGCTGTCTCTTCTCAACTAGGGTCTCCTTGGAGCCTGGACTTGGGTGCAGGTTTGGATTCTCTTGGCTGTAAGCAGGGAAGTGGTCTTTGGCTAGTCACTGTGGGTTGGGTTGGTCCTACTCTCTACCTGCTTTTCTCCTTGTTACGCCAGCAGTGCTGCATGTCTCATCTTGGTGTGAGCCACTTTAGGAGATTAAAGAAAATTTAATATTGTTGGAAGAAGGAACAAACATTCTGCTGGATTAGCTTGCTGAGCTTGCTCACTATCTGAAGTCAGATGCGTACTAGCAGCAAGGGGCAGGGAGATGTAGTTGTACAGCTCAACCAAGAGGGATTGAATGGGTCCTGCTCCTTTGGACAGTAGCTGCCCTTGGAGTGAGCTAGGCTGTATTGTGAAAGGGTATTTTTAGACACTTGTTGAGGATAACTTGCATGGAATTTTGCTTCATATGTAGCAGCAGAATTAGCTTGGCGTGACTGGAACAGTTGACTGAATTCCTGTTCAAGGGATGGCAGCTGCTGGGAGAGGAAAGAAATGGGCAATTTTGAATGGTGGCTGTTTGACTGTGCCAGATCACCCGATTGCGCTAACTCAGGCAAGAGGCTTAGTATTTCAGAGGTGATGCTTCGTGGTAAAGTAGCACAAAACACTTCCACTTCTATGGAGAATTAGCTGTTACAAGGTACACTAATTTACTTTACTTGAAGCACTTTGCACTTAATCCACCTTCAGGTCCCATTTTCCTGTATTTCATAGTCAAATCAAAGCTTGAGATCTGTCAGGGAGATTTTGGATCACAAGTCCAACCTAATACTGCCTTCACCAGTGAAGCAGGCTTCTTTAAGCTAGCAGGATTCCCACTTTCTCTGATGTTGCATTTTCTGTGCTTCTTGCAGCTCTAATGTTGATTTTTCTTTAATTTCCAATGTGATCTTATTTATGGTCTGATAATGTTCACTTGTATTTTTGGCCAATGCTGATGTTTAAATGATAATTCTTCCCCGTTTCTGATGTTTTAACTTGGCTGCTGTGGAGAGTTAATGTTAACTCCTTTCAGGGTTTTGTTTGGCTAAGTTATAAACAATCTCTGAGTACAGATGAATGGCAAGAGTCTGAAGCTGAGCAATCTAGCATCTCACTGCTTCAAGGAGAGGAAAGGAACTTATGTTCTGGTAGTAGTGAGCCTGGTCACCTCATGAAACCTCTCTGCTAAAGACTTCAAAAATTAGGACTTTTTGAGCAACCATTGCAATTTTTCAGAATTGTCAGCATTTACCATATCTCCTTTGCTATCCAGCTAAGGGGAAGGTGTGAAGTGTTTTGAGGTTGGTTGTTGTAATAACAGAAGTCTTAATGCTCTTGCTTTCCTCTCTGGAATTACTTCTGCTGCCTTGTGCTTCCCTGCCAATCATGGGTATTTTTAGAGAAAATATAGTTGTATTCTAATTTCTGATACTTCAAAATCATGAGTTCTTCCATATAGTAGAACTTGAGGTGATATGGTCTCAACAGTGAAGGGTTGAATTGAGTACAGTGAATACAGATTTTTTTAATTTTATTTTTTAATTTTTTTTTAAAAAATCTGGGTTATAAGGAAAGTTCTCCATCTCATCAGTTACTGGCTAAAAGACATTGTATCTTTAGTGTCTGTCTGTATGTGTGTGGTTGGGTGTGGGTTTGTTGCTGCTCCTTTTGGGGTTTGGGGGCAGGGGTGGGGATGGTGTGCTGTAGGGCAGGCTGTGGCTGGGTAAATTGCAATGGGTGATGGAAATGTAAAGCCACAAGTTGTTACTTTTAAGCTGTTACTTTTTAAGTTAGTCTCCTGTCTTAAGTGTTGACAGAGCAACATGGCACAGGGAAAAGAAGAGCAAACAAATCTGTCCTCTTTTGGCACAGGTCAGTTATGTGACTTCAGCTGCCCCATTGAACCACTTATTGGCAAAACTCTGTGATATTGCTATGTCATCAGCCTGCAGAAGACCAGAGTAGACTGATGTATAGCTTACTTCCAAAAGAGAGGTCCTGTCCTGATTTCCTCCCTCCCTTTGCACCGTCTGCAGTGTTCTTTGAGCGTCTGCCTGAATCAAGGTCGTTAATCCAGTACATGTCTAACCCCGCAAAGGGGATTAAAAAAGTGGGCAATTTTCTGCTGATTTGAGTGCCAGAACCAAAGAAAGGAATGGGATATGGTGCCTTCCCCAGGGCTTGGGAGACAGGGAAGAGCAAGAGATTCCTGTTGTTAGGAGTTCAGCTGTCCTATTTGATCTTTCTTAGAGGTTGTTTTTTTGCTGGTTAGACAAGAAATTAAGTTTTCCTGTAAGAGAAGCACAGAGAGTTGGGTGGGCAGGAAATGAATGGGTTAAGCATTACAGGAGCTGGTAACTGATGGATCATTTCAAGCAGTTTCTTTGTATTTTATCCTGTAGACTTTCTAACTTTGTAACATTGTAGGACTTTTCTGCAGGGCCAGATCTTTGTGGCAGCCTGAAATCATACTTGCATTTAACCGTTAAAAGGGTTAGTTATCATACACTGTTTATCAGGTACTGCCTTGGTGTAGTGTTCACATGCTTACAGACAAATGGGTTGCTTGCAGTGATCTACTGGATTATGATGTATAAATGACTTATCAGGAAGATGACTATTTTTGACTTAAACTGTAGCACATAGGTCTTAGAATTCTGTTTAAAAAACCCTAAGGAAATGTCTTACATGCTAAATATACTTCAATAATACGAGTAGCTTTTTCCAAGTTTAAAATGATTACGTTTGGAAGATTTTTCTGTGCCTTTTAATGACATGACATGTTTTCCCTGTAAACTAGTAGTAACTATGTATGTACTCCAGAGCATAGCAGTAGTGTGTGAAAATGAATGTGGTTATAAAATGTTGGGATGCATCTTATGGACACAAACCCTGCTAGAAAAAAATTACATGACTTCAGCTTTAGTGTTAACTAGCAATGAAATGTATGGACTACCTAAAGCGCCTCAGAATTGGCTGAGACTATAAAGGTGAAACTGGGATGAAGTGTTTATTTAAGTATGTTTGTAATGTGAGCCCATGTTAGCTCTGGAGTCTGGAGTTGCTGGATGAATAGTTAAATCTGCAGTCCAGAGAATGGGTGAATATCATATATCCTTCTGATTTCATTAATACCTTTTAATAGGGATCTGCAAGTGTGGCTACAGCACAGTCTGACTAGAGCGCATCCCTGGTGCCTAAGTAATAGGTTCTGTTTTTTTTAAATTGAATGCAAATTAATAAGACCAAGACTACATAATACCTTGTGCTTTTGTTTCAAGACTTGTTGAGGAACTTCAGTCTGTCTAGTAGGAAAACCACATTTTATTGTTTCATAATGAAGTTAGCAGTAATAAATTGCTATGTTGGTACTCCATTTCTAAAAGCTGAAACTCTTTAGCTGACAAAAAACCTTTTGGCAGATGTGCAAAATTGGAAGGATGGTAAAAAGCTTTTGAGGATGATAATCTTTAAAGGCAGGACAAGGTGAAAAGTTCAGTTGGTACTGAGAGTTTCTGCTATTAGTGAACAATGCAGTGTTAAAAATGTTTGTAAGAAAAAACTAGGAAAGGGAAAAGTTCTTTGGAAAAGAGTTTGGGGACATGCTACTTTATTGAAATAGGCAAAAGAAAATCAGGAAGTTTTGTAGTAGTTCCAGGTGGTTCTATAAAGGGTGGAACCTTTATAGACATGATCAGTCTTTAAAGTGAAAATACTCATTAAAACTTTCATTTCTAGGTTTTATTGCCTTTAAGTCAGCAGGGTCAGAAAAAAAAAATATTTCTGACTGACCTAGGTTTTCTAGATAACCTTTTCACAGTTCTGTGGTGGACTGATCTTTTCATATAACTGTTTTCCTTAGAAATACCGCTATCAGGATGAAGATACACCTCCACAGGAGCACAGCTCTCCACACATTAGCAATGAGGTGACGGGTCCAGAGCTGGTTCATGTGTCGGAGAAGAATCTGTCACAGATTGAGAATGTCCATGGATTTGTTTCCCATTCTCATATCTCACCAGTAAAGGTAGGCATTTTTAAAGTTATAATGAGAGAGAACTGTTTGGATTTATGCTCCAGGGATATAATTTCATGGGGGAAAAACTGCATGAGATACACCTGCTTCTGTTCTTTTAATGAAACTGCTTTTTTATAAAATTAACTTCCTAGATGTTAAGGCATTGACTTACTTCCACACATTCTGACCAAACATGCATGACAGTAAAATGCCCAGATAACAAATGTAGGTAGCTTAAGGTCTCTGGTGTAGTTTTGAGGAGCACTATAGTTACTGCTGTTACTGATGTTTGGGGTTTTCTACCAGGTTCCTGTAGAATCAATTATGATTCTAGTTTGTTTCTAGTGAGTATTTTAGTTGAGGATCTCTGTGGGAAAAATAATAAGCCGAGTATACTATACGTGTTTAGAGTTGTTCAACATTATTACTTCAGTGTCATTATTCTCAAGATAGCTCCAGTAACTTCAAGACAGATTTAAAAATTAAGAGGACAAACTGAGTGTGAGGTTTTTGAGAAGACTGTAGCAGTCAGTTTTATTTACTGCGTTAGTAGGGAGTTACAGCTTAATAATTTTTGGAATAACATAATATTTTAGTATGCCAGACTAAATGCTGTTTTCTATAACACCTCTGAGTCTTTATGGCTTGTTTTGAGGAAAAAGTGCAGAAATGATTTGCTGCTGGTGAGTATTTGGGCTTTAGAATGATGAGGTGGGCTTACATTGTCGTGGACCTATAGGTTGGTATTTTTCATATGAATTGTTGGTGTGTGGTAGTTTTCTTTGTGACTGAAATTGCCAGTGTTACTGTAACAAGCTATATTTTAAGAAAAAAGTTATGAACCTAGTTACAGTTCCAGATATTTTTTTTTATTATTATGAAGAAAAATCTCGTTGAATGTATCAGCTCTTTGTAATTGACCTGTAAGGATTCTATAGAGGAACCAACTGCAGGGGGTGAGTGTGTTTAGTAATTGTGTTCCAGCTTTTCTAAGATTTTAAAAATGTATACGTTGGTATTAAACAGTTATTTTTACGTATAACTCTGTAATGAACTCTGTGTCTCCATAGTCTTTAGGAGGTAGACAAGCTGAATTCTTTAAGCCCTAATGAATAACCTTTTTGAAGTGGGCTATATTGGCCTCTGAAGAGCCTTGTAAGAAAGCTAATGTGAGAAAGCTTTCATTTTGAGAATAGCTAGGACCTTAATCTTCTGTTGTTTATGAAGGTAGACACACAGTAACACACTTTCAGATGTCTAATTCCCTGAAGTTGTTGATATTCAGAAAGTAATACAGCAAATTTCATGTGTAACCATTAGAGGGGAAAGAAAAAAAAATTCTCTGCCTCTGGGGACTTAAGGTCAACTGTTTATTCACATGCTTTTCCTAATGTGCAGTGCAGTTAGTCCCGCATTTCAGAAAGCATAAAGGCATCAAAGAGGCAAACTGTAAAACTGTCTGTAATAAGTGATCAAATATAATGCATTTCACAATCCAGAAACTCATAGAAATAAAAAATAAAATTCTAGAATGGGTATGTGAGACTGAAAATCTCTTTCATGGAACTGACTAGGTGTTACTTCATTGTACTTGAGAATGTTCAAAGGGCTGTAATTACCCTGGTTTCTTTCTGGCTGCCTGGATCTAAGGGAAACCAAACTTCTCAGATTAGTTTCTGTGATCTGACTTAATTTCAGATTATTTTTACAAATACCCAACTACAGAAATATGGAAGGGAGGATTTGATATTTGCAATATTAACGTTCCATGGAAGATGACTTAATTTCTTAGCTCTCTACAGTGTGAGTGATCCCTACCTTGCAGACATCCTACCAGGCGGTCTCCACAAACGAGTGAGGGTTGTGTTTAGTGTGTTATATGGGACCCTTAGTTATCTGTTTTAATTGAGCTTTATCTAACTATTGTAACTTTCTGTAACGACACTGATGTAAAACCCAGAACAGTTTTTACAGAAATAGATGTGAATGATTGTACTCTGCCTTCTTCTATTCAGATCTGATCCAAGCTGAAAATTTATTTTTCTTGATGTGTTGAATATATAGCTCTGCTGCACTGTTCTGAAAGAAAGAAACCACTTCTCATTGAAACTGTTCTAGAAAAAAAGTTAAGCAGTGTGTAAGTATAATTACGAAATATGGTGAGGGCTGTTCAAAACACTGTGTATCTTAGGTGTCTGAGGAGGGTTACTGTTATCTTTCTCAAAAGGATAACTCCTGGAAAATCACCACTTGATAGGAAAAAATGTGTATGAGAGAAATATCATGCAAGTCATATTACTGTTTATACATCTGATTATTTTCAGGTGACTATTAATTTCAAAGTGACATATGCTAGAATGGAAATTTCTGAGCTTTGTTCATCTGAAAACTGGAGTGGGTGCTCCAGACTTCAGTTTTTTACCAGCATTTTGTGGAACTTTGATGCTAAGTTGGCTGCTGACTTGCTTCTCTCCTGAAGAAGTTAGCTTCTTTGTGTAAAGTGTTCATAATCAGAGTCTAAGGTCTTAGGTATTTGGAGTGAGGGGTGCATCCATAGTTTGGTGGGCCCTGGGACTCTTCATGGGACCTTGTAGAATAAAATGCCTTTGAGCTCACAAAATTTCTTTTCAGTTTGGAGATGGTTTGCTGAAGTTCTTGGAATAAATACTGTTCAAACTTGAGCTTGAGTATGTCAGAAAAAAACAAGGTTGCTATTGTATTGCATAGCTGGTCCTCTCTTCTTTTGGCCTGGTAATCTGAAAGATGTTCATAGTTTTGGCATAGCTCATGCTGAACATGCTTGTGACGACAACTGAGTTAAGAGTGCTTTGCGTAATTTCTTTGGTAGGTTGACTTGATGTACTATGTAGGGCCCAGGACTTGGCTAATATACAAGATACTAATTTGCTTTGTTCAATAGTACATTTGGTTAAGGAAACTAAGTGTAATGGAGGATGTTGTGTTTATTATACTAATAAAAATATTCTGTTAATATTTTAAAATACAAATGTTAAACACTTGAAATTTCAAATATAGAGTTACTGGTTTGAAGAACAAATGTAAACAGTGGTTTTATGATCATATGCTATTTTTTAAGAAATGCTGCAGAGGGCAGTAGAATCAGATTTTGAGGAATACCTTCTGTTATAGCAAGACCTCTGCAGGCTAGAGCATTAATACTGAACATGTGTAGACGATAGTGAAGCAAGGAGATGCCTGGTTTTAACTAGTTTATATTTTGTTCTTGAGAAGTTTTCAAATTTTCTAGGACTTAAAGCAGCTTTTACAACTTGTTTGGACAGGTGGATGGAAACCCATCCACCTGTCCAAACATTTTTAAAGAGCAGCTTTCAATGACCAATAAGACAAATGCATATTTTTTTTTTTTTTTTTAAGAGGATGAGCATGTGGCTACTATTTACCAAATGTTCCTCATTAAGTACTATAGTAACTCCAGGTGATTCACCTTCTTGACAGAAGAGTGGGCTACCCCAAATTCAGGTTGGAGTAAGATACTGCATATTTGAAATTAGTATGAAATAACTGATACTAGCTGTACTGATTTAAAATTTAAAGATGAGACAGGGCTTACAGGTTTTTTTTCTTCTTAGGGTGGAGCTTTGTCAGGTTAAGACCAGCTGTATACTTCATATGTCTGGAGCACCAAAGAAGTAAACTTTAGCAAGGAGTTTGTCCTCTGTCCCCTATTTAATACTGTGTGAAGTGGAACGCTTCTTACTTTTGTAAAACAACTTTTTTTTTTTTAATGTTTAATGGTAGAGAATCATGAACCAATAGTGAAAATGGTCAAACTTCTAATCCTTCACAAATATTCCATCCCAAACATTGTAAGATTTTTTTCAGATAGGTAGGCACCTAGGATCAGAATTTCTTCAGTATGAGGTTTCCAAATTACTCATAGAAATTTGTGATAATTCAAGGTACCTCACATTGTAGTTATGAAAAAATGTGATTAGGTTAACTTAAGTTGAATTGACTTTGATGTAATTGAAGCAATACATTGCTACCAAGATTAACCACTAGATGGTGATGCTACAAAATTATTTATTTCACTTGTAAAACTGAATTTAGCTTCTGTATCATACCTTCTAGACTGATGTTTTTGAATTTAACATTTGTTTTTATTAAATGGTTCCAACCAAGTAAAATCTGTCATAGGTATGAAATGATGCCAAACAAGTTTTTAAGCTGTCAAGTGGAAGTTGGAGTTTTCTATCAAAGAAAAAAAGCTTTGAGTACTAGATTATTACAAGGTTTTAAAATAATGCATGATGGTGTAATAACACACAGACAAAAAGCTATCTTAAATTGCAGTATTCTTCATTCAAAGCAACCTGTGCATGAAAGGGAAAATATTTTATTGCTAGCTCTATATTTGTGATGGAATTCAATATTTAAGTGTAGACCCTCATTGGGGCTTGTATATATTTCTGTATTATGTTTGTATATTATATATTGGTCTTTGGGGCCATTATTTCACTGGAAATACAGAAGCTCCAAAGAAAACATGCAATAATTTGCATGCAATACTATTTGTTTTGTACTGGAAAAATACATTATGACTAGTGATGTGATAGTGGGATATGAAGTTAGTGTGATAAATGTTAATATTTTTCCTACTCTGTAATAAACTCTTCATATTACAACATTCACCACAGTTCCATTGTACCCACAATTCCCATTCAAAATTTGCACAAGGCTGTTCTTGAAGATTTTCCCAAGTATTTGATAAGTCTATAAATGATATTATGGTGTTTCTGTCTGCAGTAACAGCAAGCTAGATGTATTGATTCAGAATAGTCTCTTCAGTTCTTTTTTTCTTTAACCAAATCTTTTTCATAGATTTCTGCAGAATTTCACCATAACACCACTCTTCAAGGGGTGTGAGAATGCTTGCACTTGGTTTGTTCCTTGCACATACAGCAGACATTGACAGCTGAACATAAATGTTTTAATTGTAACATTGTACTAGTTTTATTGGTCTAGTGAAGTACCTAAAGTTGCTTATTTATTCTATACAGTAAAATCGTAATTACTGACTAGCACAGCCATAAGGAACTAAAGGTGTTCTATTGGTTGAATATTTGGCATCTTTAGAATAGCTTTGTGTAATCATCAGTGAAGTAGCAGAACAATCCAGGAATTGAGAAATAGGTTGGGTGAGGGGGAAATATGTTAATCTTAAACTCATGGTTACATAACTATGAAATCTTGTACATATTTCAGGCAATGCAGTCAGCTACCTCACTGTTCTCATGCATTCACAGAAATTATCTCTGTACATGTGACACTGGGAAAAGACAGGACTGAGCAGATCAGGCAGTGCCGTGATGGGCCTTTTTCATTCCCGGCTGCCCGTTTCATCTCATGCACAGACCCGTCATTCCGGCTGAGTGCTCTTATATTCTGCTAGAGTACTTGAACTTCAGATAATGCAGGAAAAATCCCTACTTCCCTATACCAAAGATCTTTAAGAAGTTTCAGATGTATGGATTAATGCTGATTGTCCATTTAAAGCACAGTGGGGGAGTCTCTTGTGGTTGTATAAACATATTTCAGTGAAGAAAACTGTGACTTCATAATACTATGACATTAAATGAAATGAGTTACTATTTTCCTATATTGGAACAGTGAAGTGTTTCAAACTAAGGTGAAATACTGTTCTCCATTGAAAAAGATGAAAGTTTTACTCGCATATTTTAACTACAAGAGTCTTTTTGCCAAAATGAAGCGTCTGGTGCTGGGTCTGAAACTAATTGCCTTTGAACCTGTAGATTTGCCCTCTGTCAGTGCCCCTCTGCTTTATCCGTGTTTACCTAGCAGAGTGAGATCTGGGAGAAATTAAACTTACTCAGGCTCAGATTGCATTAGGGTGAAATTAGTCCTTTATTAGAATAACAGCAGTAAAACAGAGTTTACCTTCTTTGGCTCTATGAATCTCAACTCTTGGAACTTAGGATGGTATAGTGAGGAGAGAAGAATTACTCTGTGCTTACACTATCAGCTACTGAGACAGACAGTGGGTTAGTTGTGCATTTGATTTGACCTTGTGCTGTGATGATGTGCTTGTTGGGCAAGAAGTAATGCTCTTTAGCTTTACCTTTCCTCTTGCTTAGAAGTAGTGGCCCCTGTTTTTGTGCTAGATATCCCATACTTTGAAACTATGTGTACACTACACAAAAAAGTTTCTAATAATATGTATCAGTGGTACCCAAACCTGCTTCGTGACTGGCTTTGTAATCCTCCTACAGCTGCCCAGTTGGCTACATACACTGTGGTTTTACTCTGTGAAATAAAGGTCTTGTGCCCACTTGGTGTATGCCTGCTTTTTTTTTTTTCACACATTAGATATCTTTGGAAAAGTATTTCCAGGTCCTAATGCTATTTAAGCTTAATGGTTTTAAATGAACTCTGATAGGAAACTGCGTATCTGTTTGTGCTGCAATGCTGTATGACAGTCTACTTAATTGACTGTGGTATCACAGGAATGAAATATGGCAGGGTGGTACTTGTTCTTAAAATAGCATCTGGAAGGGAGGGGGGAAATGAGAACTAATGCATTTCTGTACTGGCAAAACATGGCAAAACCATTCTAAAGAGCAGAATCAATGACTGTATGTAGAAATTACAGATGAGGAAGCAATGAAAGCATTGTAAAGAGAAGTTCTGCTGCACAAATCTCTTGGAGCATATGCATAAAGATCATCTTGTTGATTCAGGTTTCTAGGTTTTCTTAGATGTACACAACAGAATTCCTCAAGAAAGCTTAGAGAGAAATTTAAGCTGTCATGGAATAAGAAAAAAAAAAATCTTATGTGTTTGTTGTTTTTTTTTTTTTTTTAAACAACCAAAACACAAACCAAAACAACAAAAAACTTTCTTACCCTTTCCTTTTGTTGTCAGAAGATTAGTAATCGTGATAGATGGAGATTACCAGAAGGATCTTGGAAGAACTTTGTTCTCATTGCATCATCTCAGAGGAATGAGAACTCAGGGTTATAACAGATTATTCCATTAATCATCTTGGTATTCAAGTTACAGTCAAAAAGGCAAATGGAATACCAGGAATATCTGGGGAAACAAATGGGGGGGGGGAAAAAAAAAACCTGCATTACTTTATCACTCTAGAAATCTGCACTCTTCCTTATTTTGATGAAGAAGGCATATCAATCTAGAAATGGCTCATAGAAGAGGAATGAGAGTGGTCAAAGGCAGGGGCAGCTACTGTCAGTGAAAGATGAATTGGTTGACTCCGCAGTTTGGGAAAGAGCTGAGTCAGGAGATACCAATAAAACTACAGTCAATAAGGTTGGGTCACTAATATTATGAAAATGACTAGGGAATGGTTATTTCAGAAATGCAGTTGTCTTATAGCCTCTAAACACAGTGATCTACATTCAGCCTCTGACTCAAAATAATCTTTCAGCTGCTGAAAATCTTTTGATTTCTGACTACACCAGTAAAGGTGGTACAGCATACATTGCTTGTCTCTTCTGTTCTTTTTCTTTAACTGGAAGCAAGCACTTTTATTTATCTTCTTCCTGTTAACAAGTATGGGAAAGAACTGTTTATATAAATGTGCGTATACACATGTGCTTCCTTTAATGCAGGACAAGGTCCTTTCTCTATGAATGCAAATCTTGTGCTTATAAGCTTAATAGGTTCCCTTCTGTCTTTCCTGCTGTGTCTTCCCTCCAGTCCCCTCATTCCCTCAAGTGCTTGCCCAGAAGTATTTTAGAGCTTGTGGAGCTTCTGTTGAAATTCTCTGTTCGTTAGGAGTTCTGCTCTCATAAAGAACCGGTGGTCTTTATGAACTACAAAAGTATGTTTAAAGTTAGCCAACAGTCAAAATAATTGTATCTTCCTATTTGCCCTAGTTTTCTTGCTTGTATTATTTCCTGAATCTTCCTCTCATTCATAGATTCATAGAAAGGTCTGGGT
>JMFS01029848.1:0-19626 GCA_000699545.1 Podiceps cristatus | reverse complement strand
CATTCTATCATTCTATGATTCTATGATATAATTGCATCCCAAATTCTCTGTATTTTTTTCCCATTACTCTTCCAGGATTGCCTCCATATATGTTTGCATACAGGAGCCAGAGTACTGTAAATATCTTCCAGATGGGGGATGGTAGATACTACAGCTTCTTTAAGTTAAAAACCTCACAGTCTGGGTGTGGACAGAGCTTAGTTTCCATATCCAGACTTTGTAGGCAGATATTTGCCTTCCCTGCGTTTCTGTGCAGAGATTTCTGCGTAAATGAAAGGAGACTTGATTACAGAACCTGCTTGTCAGTAAGATATTTTTTATCTTTAAAATACATAACTTAATATCTTTAGTAGCAAGAACTTTTTAGAAGTGGGCCCTGAAAGCTATTTCTGTCAATAAGAGAAACTCTCCCATTTTAAAGAGGGAAGAGTTAAATGCCAATTTTAGTTAATGAGAATAAAGTTCACACACAAAATGCAGGAAGCACCAGTCCAACCACCTGAAAAGCAGAAAACAGTTTGTAAAGTGTAGTCAATTTAAAATTCTCTTGGATCTTAATGCGTTGAATATTTGGTATTGCTGTTAAATGGGCAATCTGGTAGTTGCAGGAAGAAGTTCCTATATCCACTAAGTTTAAAACAATATGCAAGGATATGCTGAAGATTTAAGATTTGATTAAGACTACAATCAAATACTGGTTTTGGTCTTTCATGCTTTCACTCTCTGATGCCTGAGCTGAAGATGGAGCTCTGGAATATTTTTTCTGTCCTCTGTCCACCTCTTTTCTGATTCAGCTGAAATACACAGGCCTAGTGTCATTTTTCCTTCCTTCAAGTTTCATAAATATAGCTAGATGTGCCCTTTCTACCATGAGGATGACTGTCCTATGAATTTTAATAACAGACACTACAGGCAGATTGTCCAAAGACACATTCACATTGAACCACTCCCGTCCCACAGAGGACTAGGCATCTGCTATGGCTGAAACTGGATGGAAGTGACCCAGAACTTCAGGTTACCCAAACCAGAGGCACAGGCAATTAGCTATAGCGATCCGGCTACTTTTGTTGTGTCAGTGTGTATTGAGGCAATTTCATCAGAGGAACGTTATGTTGGGACCTTTCTGCAGTGTTCTGAAATTTGATTTGACAGTGTGGTGTCTATCCAGCTCCTCAAGCTTTATCACCAGCTATTCCATATTTAGAGTGACTGCCTTTGCACTCCTTCATGCCAAGGCAAGACTCCTTTTATTTAGAGAAGAGGTCAAGCTGGTCTGAGTTGCTGAGATAAGAATAAGTCTATCTATCTATGCAAAACCTGCAGGGGAACAGATTTTGCCATATTAATAAAGATAGTAATTATTTGTAATACAGAGCAGTAGAACCCTCGATGTAACCAGGGTTGAAGTCTCCTTGCAAAATGCATTACATAGACATGCAAGGAGACACAGTTTGTGTTGGACATGAAGCTGTTGACCACAAGGGATATAGGATGTAAGAGGTGCATGCATATACATGCATGCAAGAGAGGCAGGAGATTGAAAGAACAACTGGAAAGAAGAGATGCAAAATATGGGAAAAGCAATCTGCAAATTGATGAGTACGTGATGTTTGTCCTTCAGGTGCATTTTGAGGGTGATAACTGGGAAGGGTATATGGCTGTGAGGGGTCAACTAAGGCAAGGGAAGGAGTCAGTGAGGAGTCACTGATGATAAGATGGAATGCAGATAAAAGAGAGCATTTTGGTGATGTTATGCAAGAAATTGAGTGGCAAGATGAGGGCTTGGCACATGCGTGCTTTGAAGAAGTTTGTACACTGAAGCTATTCATGAAGAGGCAGTCAAATCTAATTTGTTTGAACTCTACCATCTGTGGTGTAATTGCCTTATTTCCAGTGGGATTTATATGAGTAAATGAACACTAGAAAGAGTAAGAATACTAATAGTAGGGTTTTATTTTATATAGGAAGTTCATCTGTGTAAACTATATCAGAATAAGTCAATTAAAACCTATTTTATATAGGATTATCTCTTTTCAGCTGTGAAAATTATATAAAAAATAGGTCAATTACAACAGAACTTCTAGTAAGGAGGAAAAAACACACTATCATAAAAGGAATTAAAAAAATTACTAACGTCAATTCTAAGATGCATCTTCAAAAGAAAAACAAAAATAAAATTGGAAGATGACATCTTTCTTTTACAAATACTTCCTCTAAAAGCTGCTGGTTTGACAAGCTTCCAAACTGACATCTTCTATTTATACACAAAGCCATTACAATTTTTTTTGCCAGCTGATATTTGGTAACAAGGTACTTAGCAGATGGTATCCCAAGTTGGATCTCTTCTTTTGTGATATTGAAGTGCGTTTTTTTACCCCCTTTCTCATCAAAAGCTATGGGTCTTGTTCTATGACACCTACCACTGTGGTTACAGAGACATTCCTTCATCTTCACAGACCACGTCAACTAATAAATTAGGCAGCTATTGATAATAGGCAAAGTGAATGTCATGCTATAGACAGTATTTGACTATTTTCACATAAAGATCCTTGAAATATGCGTGTATATGGTCAGCTTAGTACTGCTTTGAGGACAGTTCGAGTACTGCTTTGAGATTCCAGACATCTAAGGAACTTGAAGGTGCAGAAGTCCATAAGACCTGATGAGATGCCTCAATGGGTCCTGAAGGAACTTGTGGATGAAGTTGCAAAGCCACTCTCCATCATATTTGAGAAGTTATGGCAGACTAGTGAAGTTCCCACTGACTGGAAAAGGGGAAACATAAAACCCATTTTTAAAAATTTTTAAAAAGGGAAAAAAGGAAGATGTGGGGAACTACAGGCCAGTCAGTCTCACCACTGTGCCTGGTAAGTGCTCTGTGCCATGGAGTGGATCGTCCTGGAAATTATGCTAAGGCACATGGAAAATAAGGAAGTGATTGGTGACAGCTAATGTGACTTCACTAAGGGCAAATTGTGTCTGACAAATCTGGTGGTTTTCTATGACAGTGTTACAGTGTTGGTGGATAAGAGCAACTGATATCATCTACATGGACTTCTGCAAAGCATTTGACAGTGTCCCACATGACATCCTTGTCTCTAAATTGCGGAGATATGGATTTGATAGATGGATAAGGAATTGGCTGGATGGCCACACTTGAAGACTTGTGGTCAACAGCTTCATGTCTAAGTGGAGGCCAGGGATGAGTAGCGTTCCTCAGGGATCGATATTAGGACCACACTGTTTAACATCTTTGTCAGTGGGATTGAATGGACCATCAGGAAGTTTTCTGACGACACCAAGCTGTGTGGTGCAGTCAACATGTTGGAGGGAAAGGATACCATCCAGAGGGACCTTGACATACTTGAGAGGTGGGCCTGTGCTAACCTCATGTTTAACAAGAACAAGTGAAAGGTCCTGCATGTGGGTCAGGGTAATCCTAAGCACAAACACAGGCTGGGCACAGAATGGACTGAGAGTAGCCCTGTGGAGAAGGACTTGGGGGTGTTAGTTGATGAGAAGATCCACATGACCTGGCAATGTGCACTTGCAGCCCAGAAAGCCAACTGTACCCCAGGCTGCATCAAAAGACGGGTAACCACCAGGTCAAGGGTGGTGATTCTCCCCCTCTACTCTGCTCTTGTGAGATCCTACCTGCAGTTCAGCTTTGGGGCTCCCAAGACAAGAAGGACATGGACCTGTTGGAGAGAGTCCAGAGGAGGGCCATGAAGATGATCAGAGGGCTAGAGCCCCTTTCTACGAAGACAGGCTGAGAGAGTTGGGCTTATTCAGAATATTAGATGATGATTTTAAAACTAAGTCCACTACCATCAAGTCAAAGTATGAACTGAGGTCCTAACTGACTCAAGTCCCCCTAAGACAGGTTAATTAAATTGCAGTCATTAACATTCAGTCCCTACTGTTACAGGCATTATCAGGATCCAGTAATAAATCTGTCTTAATCAAAGTCTTCCTGGAAAATGGACAACAGGCACTGATGAATAATATCCTGGCTGCAAAAGTTTTCACGGGAGATTTTGCAAAGCATTATTTAGGAAATAAAGTATTTTCATAGTCCTGCACTGAATGCACATCTATGCATGTTGCCATTAAAAAAAACCAAATCAAAACCAAACCAAAACAAAACAAACCAAAACTAAAACCCAAATCAAAACAAAAAACCACCCCAAAACTCTAATGAAGCAGTAGTTTCATTACATCACGCTTTGAGCAAAATACTATTACTGAGATTTGTGTGGGAACATAACTTCTGTGATGGAAGATTTGTCCAGAAGGCTGACTATGCCCTGTACAAGCATAAACCATAGTAAAAGTGCGGGAAAACCAGTATCAGAAACCTGACAATTGTCACAG
The DNA here is from genome assembly GCA_000699545.1 of Podiceps cristatus. Lineage (NCBI taxonomy): Eukaryota > Metazoa > Chordata > Aves > Podicipediformes > Podicipedidae > Podiceps > Podiceps cristatus. Next base: position 15,252 of record JMFS01029848.1, on the reverse strand, counting down.
ACACTTGCCATATATCTTCCAGCAGGTAAATAGATAGGTCATTCTAGTATGGAAATAGTCTGGTGTATGGTTCAGCCCATATGTTCAAATATATAGGGCTAGTGTCTTAACAACTGGGTTTTCTCATTTTCCGGTTTCTGCTAAACCTTGTGTTTGGGGGGGGGGGCGGAATAAGAAAAGTTTCTCCATAGTCTCAACTCTGGTGCATAGCCCTGACGCAAATCTTTTCAGAACAATAGGAAGCCTTTTGTTACCGTGAATGTTGACTCATTCATCTTAGCACAATGAAAGTAACTACTTTTAGCCTGAGTGAATTTTGAACAGACTTCAGAACCAGCCTCAGTGTGGCACGCAACTGTTTGGACATATCTCATGTCAAGACTACTCCCATTAGTGTGTCTTCCTACTATATGATGTCAATGATCAAGAGCTAGAAATAATCTTAGTCCCTATATCCTCTAAAAAAATCAGTACTGTTCATTACAGCACCGTTGCATGCTTTTCTTTTTTTTTTTCTTTTCCCTTTCCACATCCATTTTGGGAAAAAAAATATTCTCTTGGTGCCCAAGACGAAGTTTGAGTTCACTGTACTTACCCTTATGAATGACCCAGCATCCTGGTCCAGTCCTTTGTGGTCACCATTCTTATTTCCTCTCCAGTCCCGCTGCCTGCTCAGTTTTGTGAGTTATCCCTATGCTCCAACCGCATTTGGCAGTGTCAGGACTGACTCTACGTTCATTGGTAGCAGATGAAGATTAGGTGAAGATGAAGGCCTGTAATTAATTAAGGCTCAGCACAATTCAGATTAAAAGTATAACAGTAAAACGATCTGCTATGTGCACTACAGATGAATTTGTCCTTCATTTCCATATTTACAAATAATAGGAGGCACTGAATACTAACTTTCCATCATATGAGAAGTTGCCAAGCTAGTTTTAAGTCTAGAAAGAACATAATAAAATTGAAAATTTAAAATGTTTACCTTTTTACACAATCTTAGCAATTTTTATGAAAGTGTTTTTTGTACTGACAAACTGGTACAAAATCTATTTGAAAGGAGAGGACTTGCTGTCTAATTATCACCAGTGTTTCCACTGAAACTCTTAGGCTGTTATTCTGTTTGCAGTTCTTCAACTGAAACATTCTTCTATTGAGAACTGTGAAGCTTCATTTCCCTTAAAATTTTCCAGGGACAGGATGTCAGTCTAGGCAGAGTGTCCTTAGGGGGATCTAGGGGAACTACAAACAATGCAAATAAGAAGGCATGTCAGTATAGGTACATTTTTACAACGCTCACAAAACCCCATTATTTCTTGAGCAACCTTTTTTTTTTTTTTGGAAACATGATTGATCCTTTGGGTATATTTTTGTTTGTTAGTTTTTTTCAGGATGAAAAAAAAATACCAAAGCATTTCCAGTCAAGGTATATTTTTTTTTTTTTCGTGAAATACCTCACTATCAGGGTAATACAGAGGTCCAGTTCTTGATTATATGATACAGAGCGGATTTCAGGAGTAAGTAGTATTTTTGACCACGTTGGATGCCTATGTCTTAGTGCTAAAGACTACTGTTAGTTGTGTTATAAATTTGAGGGGAAAATGGTAAATATATTATCTGAGATGACTGATAGGCATGAGAAGTGACATCTTTGTCGTTATAGAGAAGTCTTTTGTTTATTGTAGGGTCAAGAAGCCTCTTATTGTTGACATGTTAACTGGGATTCTGGAAAACCTGATTTAATTACTCAGCTATCGCAATCTGTGACTACTGAAGCAGATTATTTAGGTGAGGTTTCACCCCCACCTTACTTCAGCACCTACCTGAGGTGCCTATTCCGGCAGACCCGCTATTCTGTGTCTTCCCTGTTAGTCAACAGTGAGAGGCAGAGAGGATTCAGAAGTTAGCTGAACCCAACTAAGATCTGATTTGATTTTGGGGTGTTCCTATCTCTCTCTGTTGCCTACAGAGAGACCTCCACTGCTCTCTGATTAAGCAGGGCAAATCATGCCCTTTGTATCTTGATTTTCCACTTGCAGCAGGAAACCGTTTCCATTCTTTCATGAGTTCTATAAGTATAGATTCTTTCTGCAGGTTTTTCACTTCTGTCAACACTTCCGTCTCTGAACTTAGGCAGAAAATGGCATTGTGAAAATACTTGAAAACAAGAAAAAGGCACGTGTCTGTTCGTAATATTAGCCTTTAAGTCATGCCATTAGAATTCTTAAGAGGAGTCTTAAAAACATTTAATTCGAACCACATTTTTTCTGTCCCCACTTGCCACCTAGGCAAAGCTAACGCTCTCCATTATACAAATGTCTGAAAAGCTAACCCATTGCATTTATTTACAAGTCCATGTTAAACTGATTGCCCTTCCTCTGTGCAGCTCGGGAAATATACACATAATCAGATACCGATGGTAGATCAGTACACTGCCAGCAATGACATCGTTTGCTTCAATGTTTCTATTAATGATAAATTTAGCCAGCTAAAAGGATGAGGCATGTGCCCTCAGGTTGATGTTAAATTGGAATTACCACTTAGTGTGCAATGAGTTGCCTACATTTTGATTAACAGGCTAAATTCCAGAGCTGACCTTTTCAAAATTACTGAATTACTAAATCCTGAGACAGACAACAGTTCCTCTTACAAGGAGAAGTGTATTATGCAAGCATGTAGGGTCACCTAGAGAAGAATCTGTCTCTTGGTACCTTGTAACCTGTACACACGGGTGTTAGCCAAGGTGCCATGTCAATCCATAGCTGCGGTTCATAGCTGCAGGATAATGCTTCTCCACTGCCCCAGCACTTCTCATACAGCAGTCACCCAAAAGATGGTCTGGAGGTTTAACAAGTGGTTCTGCGTTGTCTTTTCTAGTTTCAGCATCTAAATAAACATTACCTTCCACTCTAGGAAACCCCACCATAAGCTCTGAACTTTTACACTTAGAATACCAACGCTAGCTGAAATACCGCTAAATAATGCCGTGCTGTAGACATATCCTCAGGCAGATTAGAGGTCTCTGCCTGTCACTGTTGAAGACTCAGTTCAGAGGGGAAAGTTCCAGTCCCCAGAAAACAAATCAAAGCGCTTTTCTTGTGCGTTGTATAAATGTTGTGTAGAATTCACAGAATCACAGAATGGTTCAGGTTGGAAGACACTTCTGGAGGTCATCTAGTCCAGTCCCCTGCTCAGGGCATGGTCAGCTTGAAATATTGCTCAGGGCTATATTCAGTGAGTTTTTTAGTGTCTCCAAGGATGGAGATGCCACAGGCTTTCTGAGTAACCTGTCCAAATGTTTAATCACCCTCACAGTAAAGGTTTTTTTCTTATATGTCAGTGGAAAATTAGGGACTCTTTTAACATTTCTACAAGAAAGAAGATGTTCTAAACACAGCTTCTGTGCTGGTATGTTCCTGAAGAGATGCTGCTTTCAAGGCCTGAAATTTTCTTCTACAATAAATGAATGAGAGAGACAGAAGAAGAAAAGGTGAATAGATTAATAGATCATGAGCTACTGTCATTAACTGGTGAGGCCAATATGCACTGCAGAACTGGCGTATTCAGCTGTAAAGCGCTAGATTCTGCTCTGGCATTGGTGTGCTCTGGAATTAAGGTGGTGTAAATGACAAAACAAAGTAGTATAAGTGATTCTCTGTTAAAAATAAATACCCATATCTCACATATCATCTTGCACTCGCTCACTTTTGGCCACAAGTGACAAAGTCTGGACATAAACAAATGTTGGATGACTATTTGCAATATCGGTTAAATCTTAGGGAAACTGCAATGTGTTCATGATGAAACTGAAAACCTAGGTGAAGGTAAATGCTTGTAATCCTGCTGGTGTGGACTGAAAAAAACGGAACTGTTTCCTAAAGAGGGATCATAGAATCATTTAGGTTGGAAGAGACCTTTAAGATCATTGAGTCCAACTGTTAACCTGACACTGCCAAGCCCACCACTAAACCATGTCCCTAAGCGCCACATCTACACGTCTTTTAAATCTCTCCACAGATGGTGACTCTACCACTTCCCTAGGCAGCTGGTTCCAATGCTTGATAAGAAGCATCAGTGAAGAAATGTTTCCTAATGTCCAATCTAAACCTCCCCTGGTTCAACTTGAGGCCATTTCCTCTTGTCTTATCACCTTTTACTTGGGAGAAGAGACCCACACCCACCTCACTACAACCTATTTTCAGGTAGTTGTAGAGAGCGAGAAGGTCTCCCCTCAAGCTCTTCTCCAGGCTGAACTCAGCTCCCTCAGCTGCTCCTCCTAGGACTTATGCTCCACACCCTTCCCCAGCTCTGTTGCCCATCTCTGGACACGCTCCAGCACCTCAATGTCTTTCTTGGAGTGAGGGGCCCAAAATTGAACCCATCATCAGATACTGATGGGTTGGACCAAGAAGAGGAAAAATCTATTGGCCTTGTCATAGAGAAGGGGATTGCATGGAAGGAACTAATGGACAGGGCTCAGGTTACAATTTTTCTTTATTGAAAACGGAGACATTTTTGTTAAAGAAATTAAAAATTCATGCCATAAGGTAGCGTAAAAGATATGGCTTTAATAAAGTGAGAAAGTCTGGGGTCCCCAGCTATATCTAAACACATTGGGGTGAATTGTCTGCATGATGTAATTCAATCACTTGAGGCCTTCTAATGTAAAAGTATTACATAAAATACATTAAAAATATATGAAAAGTTTCTTCTGGGTAGCAAAGTCAAATTGTGTTTCAGTGTGGTGTGGTTGTCTGGTTGCAGAATAGAAGCTATCAAGGAAAAATATAAAAAGAGATGAGCTAGGAAATGTAGAAAGTGAAGGAGGGAGGTTGATGAAGAAGGAATGATGAGCTGCAGTGTTATGCAACACAGTCAGGCGCAGCACCAAGGATGATGTGTATCCCAGAGTGAGATGGATCAGGAACCTGAGAGCTTTCGTGTGTCAGTGGGGTCTGAGGAGTGTCTGGGGTGTCTGGGGTTGGGAAATCTTCAGCTCCCTTTGCAGTTTCTCCATCAACAAAGAAGATGGGAAGAATGCATTATGGTATTTTTGTATGGAAAGGAAAGGGCAGCTGATTATTTTATGTTGACATTTTTATTTCCTTGTCTTCATTTTCTCTCTTCCCTCAGGATGATACTGTTCTTTTAAATAATTTGAGAGTCAGAAGAAGGGAAACATTGCTTACTGAATGTGCAGAGACTTGAATTTTTCCACATTTCTAAGTGGAGGCACAGGCTGGTGTTTATTATCATCCCTTAGAAACTGAACCCAGATCTGGCTGCTGCCCTCAGTGCCTTGCAGAGTGACTGCACTCCACCAAACAGATTATTTCTCATGCATCAGTCTTCCAAATTTACATGGCAATCAGGGATAGAGCTGGAGGACACAGTTTGTCACCAAAAGCTTTCTTTTTTCTTTTATTTTTTTTTTTCTCATTGCCAAAACACATGAAGTGAGACTGACCAAAACAACTTATGAAATCATATTTAATCCAACATGAAATTGATTTAAAAAGAAAGAAATTTTTTTCCAAAAATCTGAATGTTTTATTTCAACACTTTCAGAATTAACTCCTTAGAAAAGTGAAAGCACCCTAAAGCTGCTACTCCATGAATTTTTAAATTTTAAATAAAAAATAAAAAGTGAACAAAAAGCAAAAGTTTTGCTTTGCATAACTTGACTCCATGCCGCTGCTTCAGCAAGTGAAGCAGGATAAGATCAATCATTTCCATTTTACTGCACTCGGCTGACATCACTGGATGTGCCATGCCAAACAATACCAAGTTACGTTTCCATCAGCGATTCACTATGATTCACTGGTCGCTGCCTTTGAACACCATCTATTGTTCCTTAGATTTCTTTGAGAAGAGTGATATCCATTTTACAAAAGGCGATTCTAAATTTGGCTAGATAAGTCATCAAAAATAGTTAACTTCTGCTATAACCTGTGTAGCCATGATTCTGGCTGTGCTTTCGGTATGTGAAACTAACTCATGATGAGTGTCCAGGAGAGTGCTTCTGAGTTTAGTCTTCAATCAGGATCAAAATAGGCTGGAGGAAGCTGGGGCCATCCTGTTTTTTTGCAGCCTCATCCATCCAGATTGTAAAAGTTGCAATCAGTTGAAAACTCACAAGATTTCTGTGAATTCTGTGATTTCTGTGAATTCTGTGATTAATTTCTGTCCAAAGTTCTCATGCTGAATGTCTAATGTGCTGCAGCCCCATCATTGTACGCAGCCAATTCCCTTAAGCAGCTCTGTGTATCGCACTTCAATCTTTCCTCTCCTCCCACACCTCCTAGATTCATTTCAGTATTTGGCATGGCTGCAGCTCTAAATGCAGTGCGTTGGCTTGCTGAGACACCTCCAACCCTGCAGCCTTTTTCTGTTGTTTTTCTCCGCTTCTTTCCCTTGCAGACCCATTGACCTGCTGACGAAATCTCCCTACCCCTGTTGGCACTTGCCTGACACCCCACATCTCCACCTGCCACATCCCTGTCCTTACACATGACTGGGTTATGTCTACATTAACAGGCAGCGCACACCAGCAGAAGCAGATTTATAGAGTGAAGCAGTTGGTGCTAAGGAAGCAACAACCTCCACGTTTACATTTTCAGTGTTTTGGTTTGGTCTAGGTCCAGCCTGGTCCAAGGGACTAAACGTGGTTGGAGCATGTTAGCAGTATCCTGGTATTGCATATTCTTTTTTATTTTCAGACAGAAAAAAAAATCCCATGTGGATGCTCTCATACCCATTTTTGGTGTAGGATAACTAAAATGCTGGTGTAGATGTCTCCACAGAAGGCTCCTCTGCATTCTTCCTTCCTAAGAGAGGAGTCAAGACTAAAACTAAGCCTTACCCCTCAATGCAACGCTGCAGTATTTGAGCTATTGGTTTATTCCTCAGTAAGGAGAAGTTTAAGCATGCTGTACTGAAGCTGTGTTTGCTATTGAAAGCCCTGTAGTTGTCATAAGGCTCTTATTCTCATTAAGACGGGAACTGCAGCTTATTGGAAAAAAGCTCTTGATACGTGTACTCCAGACAGGACTGTCCCCAGTTCAAATGATATTTTTCATGAGGACAGTTGTGAAAAAAAAACACAGTGAGGAAAAAAAAGTTCATCAGGAGATAGATTAGGAAGTCACCTTTCAAGGGCAAATAATTAGGCAAAATTACGCAGTTTGATTTAATGTGAGAATCATTCTCTAGACTCTGCCTTTATTACAAATCAGAGCTCTTGGGGGGGGGGGGGAAGGAATTTAGTAAGCAGCTTGTGCTGTTCCTGTCATATTTTCAGAAACTTTGGCATAGTAAAGCATATACTGTTCCTTCCATATTTTCAGATCACATGAGCATTTTACTGAAGGATATGGTCCTGTGCTGAGTGTTAGTTTTGTTGCAAGCTGGTGAGATAACATTTTTTTCTGACTTGAGATGCTGTATTAAGAGAAAGGGACTCACCTTATGCAGATAGGCAGAAGAATGCTGCTCACCAATTAAGCCAATGAAACACGAGCTATGTGGGATAGCGGCCATGAAAACTAATGTGGTGGGCTGTGCTCCTCATCCTTGCAATATCCCTGTTAACTGGTGACCTTCTCAGAACCCATCAGCAGAAGACAATACTAGTACAAAGAATTTGGACAGGTCTTTATCATCACTGGTGGGGGCACTTCAAGATGTGATTTATTTAATCCCCAAAAGTCAAGGGACTCATCCCCCAGAAGCACCTGTTTGGCTCCAGAAGAAGGGTGAGTGTCCTTTTTAAAATAGATGCTCCACATTTAGAGGGGTAATGTTAGGACAGATTGCCTCCACCCCCAGAGGCAGTGGGGATGTATGCACTGTACAAATCCACAAGAATCATCTAACACTTGTCTTTGGTGCTAATTTGTGAAGCCTCTTTTTTTTTTGTTGTTTGTTTGTTTGATGAGGCTCATTAGAGGCTAGTTGAAGGCTGCCAGCTCCTTCCGCACAGACTGCTGAGCAGGCTTTCAGCTGTGCTGGAGAGGCTAGATTTCAGCCAGCGCCCCACGCACACACCGAGGCCGGATGTTTACTTCCTTTCATGATGGCTTTGCTTTGTCTAGTTGATTGTGGACTTGATTTTTACAAGTGCTATAAAAAAAAAAAACATTCTTGATCTCAGCTGGATTCTTGCAGCTGTGGGGAGGGGAGAAGGCAGGGAAGCAAAGACTCCATTTTTCAAGAGCAAAAAGCTCCTACTCCATAATTTGTGCTGATTGCGGTCTGATACTTAAAGAAGGAGTTAATTAAGGTTCAAATTCCTTTCGTTTCCTTTCACAGTACAACACAGCTATTTTTATTTTGTTGTCTACCTGTTTAGTGTCCCATTTGTGCTTGCATTAAAGGCACACCTTGCTGCATTACACAGGAGGAGGCCAAGGTGTTTCTCTTTTATACTGAAAAAGAATAGTTTTACCTTTAAGATTATAACATCAAGTGCTCAAAGGGTAAGGAACATATAGATCCCAGTCACCCACTCTCATTTCGAGGCAAAATAGGTGCATCCACATACACATAGAGCACAATCATCCAATACAGAGAGAAAGCTTACACCCCTGTGTATATACAGATGCCTTCAATGAACTTATCACAGTCATTCCCTGAAAAGCAAAAGGATGCCAGAATTTGGCACCAGTTCTGAATTATGAAGGATAGAGTATTTCCCTGGCGAGAAACCTTTTCTCTTCAGCCTCCCCCTACCCCTCCTTCCTTTCCTGCACTCCCTCCATAATTTTTTGTACCACTTTCTAACTTCTGGCTTATTCCCCAGCCCTTTTTCTGTTTCTGTCCATCCTTCCTTCCTCCAGGCCTTCATCTGCCCTTCTGTCCCACTCCTTACTTTACATTTACTTTGCATCTCGCTTCTAGTTGCTGTTCCCCCCAGTCTGTGTTGGAGCTAGGCTGTCTTCTCCACCTCCCCTCACTGTTGGGTTGCCAGCTGCAGGAAGCACTAAAAACATAGGAGAAGCAGTTGCATCTTCTCACTGACTGGAGTTTGTCACCTAAAAAGCCTCTGAAGGAGAAATAACCGCAGGTGAAAGTCTTGCTTTGCTGTAAGACACTGTACGGAGCAGGTTCAACCAGCAGACAGGGATAAACCCTATAGTAGGTTCAACCACCCCTTGCAACAAACAAATTCATCATTAAAATCATCCTTACTATAGAAGATCATCCGAATAAGAATGCTGGAAGTTTAAACCATGGCTAATTTTGCTTGGTTTGTCATGGGAAGAGTAAAAAGTACATTCACAGTATTACATAGGATCCCACCAAAAACTAAATACACCCCAAATTCTGAATCCTACAAAAAAATCTCAGTGCAGCTGTCATAACATTTGGTTTAGTTTCATTTCTGGATAGGTCAAGTCCTGTATTATTCTCTCTTTCTTTGGAAGCACTTGAGTTACTGTTGAATTACTTAAAGAACCTTCTTTAGAAAATCACCTTGAGGGGTGGGCTTGCTCAAGCATGAGGAAAAATATCAGAAGAAACCAGCAGTTCTGGCAATCATTTAAAATGATGGATAAACAAGTCCTTTTTTCAGCAGCTTTAAAGGTGGACATAGCTCCTTACGTGGCTTGCCACAAGGCACATGAAACCCTGATCTCTCAGAAAGCATCTGACTCCTCCCACATAAACAACTTTTTCTACAAATTAAATGGATATGTCTCTCTTGCTCATGTATGGAAAAGAGAAAAACCTAGCTCAAAGAAGAAGATGGGACAAAACCTTCTGAACCCCTTTGGAGTACACAGGTACGATAAATGGTCCCATCTGGCTTGAGGGAGCAAAGAAACCCTGCCTTCTCTAATATTTGGGTTTCATTGTATGGTAGCTGGTAGAGTCCTCTGAAATGAGTTTTTCCAAGAAATATCATAAAGTAAAACTGGAACATAAATAGAAACCATGAAAAATATAAATCTTAAGGCATTGAAAATGCCAATACATTAAATTTTCAATTTAATCAAAGTCATGGGTCATTTAATACAATATGAAAAAAATATATCAGGAAATAAAATCACATCAGTTTGTTCTGCTGCAGTTTGTCTGAAAGACTCAGATTATATTGATTCTATGTAGATCTCAACTTGTTTTAAACAAGAGATCCAGTCAATCTAAGGCACGTGGAACTGTTTGGTTGCTGATTAAAAAAAAAAGCAACCAAACAACCAACCAAAAAATACCCCCAAAATGAACAACAGAAACCACAAACAAAAACCCAACAGTTAATGGACATGTATGCACGTGCTTCCAGCCGTGTACGGAGTCCAAAGTGGTGCATAGCTCTTACAAAAAAACTTCCTTTGGCATGACCTGAATCAAAACCCCATTAAACTCAATTTACTTCTGCTGATTGTGGTAGCTGTAGTATTGACTATAAATGAGTGAGGCTTAGAGCATTGTAATGGCAAATGTTTGACCCAGAGGTTAAGGCTGGGATTCTTGTGCGCACTCATGAAAAGCCTGGGATCAGAAATGTCACCCTTCTGATTCCAAACTCTTTAGACCTTGTTGCTGGGTCTTCTGTGCAAAGTTGCTCTGAAGTTTAAAAATAATATTTTGATGCTGTGGTAGGAAATGAGGAAAAATAAAGCTTTCTGTAAAAACTAACTACAAGTCATGAAAAGAAATGAGAAAAAAGTCAATACTATAATGGGTTCAGACTCTGCTAAACTGGAACACAAACACATTTAGATTTTAAGTGGCAAGGATGTACAAATGCCTCCTCCTGTCTTATGTGAAATTCTTTATATTCTTAGTTGGAAAATAAAATAAATTATGCTGTTTGTTTGTTTGTTTCCCTCAACAATAGTGCTCAAATATCTTTTCTAAGTGCATCCCCAGTTTATTAGTTTCATGTCTGACTGGGGCAAGCCACGCTTGCGCACTGCACAGAAGCTCTATGTGGAGCTTGCTACCTCCAGAAGCCTTCACTCCAGGTGCCTGAAAACTTACCGTGGGCTTTCTTTGTTTCCCACTTAAATGGAGAATTCTCATCTCTTTTTACTGCACCTCAAGCCAAAACCAAAACACATTTGATTCTGCCTGCTATCAGGGTAACTATTACGGCTTTAAAACTGTCACATCAGAAATCACCCATCCACGCTGCTGATCCTTTACACTGATGGGAAGAAAAATATATTCGGAAAAGTTTTCTTTCTCACATGTTCAACTTAACCATAGCCTTGCTGTTTCTGAGCAATCAATGAAACACAGATGATAGATAATTCTTTTTTGGTTTATTATTTTCCAGGTTTTTCTCTCCAAGCTTGGCTGCACGCTGTAATTGGCAAGCACAGCTACCGTACTAGTCAGTGGTGGAATTCGATGGTTCTGTCCGCCACCATATAATTTAAAACATCCTTAGCATATCTGTCAATTAAAATCCCAATCACAATTTTTCTTGGTTCTCTGCATATCATTCACTAGAGAGACCCAAGGGGAGAAACATAGCTTTCTGCTAAAGCCAGGTGATGGTTCATCTCTATATGTTAGTCACCTAGCAAAAAATGTGTTAAAAGAAACTAGTCCTCCTTAGAATGAGGAAATCCAGAGCTTTCAGAGATGCCATTCTGTATTTCGCATTCAACAAGATGAAGTAACTGGGCATGTAATCATCTTTTTTTTTGCAAATTGTACCAAGATCACTTTATACAGCTAAATAATTACAATTACAATGTGTTTATTTTCAGGCCTTTAAGGAAATGAGGTCATGTAAAAATGACATGAAACAGAAATACTTATTGCTGTTTAAAATTTTTTGGAGCATTTTGATATGATTTGTCACTGTGTTTTCATTTAGCTGCTCTGTGGATCAAGGCACACCGAAGGAGTTAGGTTTCACTTATATGAAAATTCGAGTAAGATATTAATTTTGTTCTGTAGCCTCTTTTGAAATGGGGCTTTAATATTGCTACATTGTCTGCCACACTGACACATAGGTTATGGTCAAGATTAGCCAGGACCACCATAAGCAAGATTCCTGATTTTGAGCTGTAACATGAATTAGAAGATTAGTTGAAAATTACAAGTTTGGTTTTGGTTTTGTTTTTTTTTTTTTTAAAAAGGGTTGTTTTCATGTGTCCTATTTTCTCAGGCATAGACATTTCCAAATTTTTCCATGCATCAATAAGAGCTAGAGACAAGCCTTCTCAGGCATTAGGAAAGAAAAGCTGTGTTTTCCATGTTCCAGGAGCTGGAACTGTGAGAAGGACAATAGACTAAATTCTGGGAATTGGCAATGCTCTGTAATAGAAATGAGCAGTGACAGCTGGAATAGCATCACATTCCTTTGACTGCATAACTTTGATACTGAAATTATCTCACTACATTCACTTCCTCTGAAAATTAAACCATATATAATTGGAAAACAACAATCTAATATCATAATAGAGTTTTGTCATAGCCATTAGCCTGCATCTCCAGTGGAGATAAATATCTGTTATTAGTTCAATCTATCACAAGATCTTGCAGTGTTTAGGAAACTCCTTTGGGTCATCATTGCACACACCTCCTGTAGTAAATCTTAAATTGTGACAAATAATGGGTTTTTTTCCGTGGATGCCCACTGTCTTCTATATCTGTTTGTCTTCCAAAATGTAACAGATTTTTTTTTACGCAGGAGGGAAAATGGTGGTTAATGAATGGTAAAAAAGCATCATTTATCCTATTAAAGGCAAGTCTTTATTTCCTGTTTCAGTGTGTTTTAGACGGTGTTGATGCAGAAATAGCATGATACATATTTTATGAACAGGACCCAGCAAACATACAGCGGTATGATGCTGCAGTGATTAAAAAAAAAGTATTTAAACTTAGAGATAGATCCTGAGTCCAGGTACCGTGAAGTGATGCTTACTCACACTGGAACAGGACATCCGGAAGCCTGGATAGCCCTGGCATGTGCACCCTTATCCTTTCTTCCGCCTTGGCCCCCTGACAAAGTCTTTCAAATGTCCTTCCCTTTCTCCTGGCAGCTAAGCCAGTCAGGGGAGCCACACCACTCCGCAGAAACACAGCCGAAACACCCCTCACTCTGCCCCAGCTGCAGACCCCCAACCTGCAACCAGCCAGCGACAGTAGCAGATTTGCCAAAGAGCCCTGTGCAAATCGCTCCTGCCAGGAAAATCCCCTGCAATTTCAGCTGCTTCCAAATCTTCCCAGTTAGAGCAGAAATGTAACATCCCCCCGCCCCGCTTCCTTGAAGATCTTCCCACCAGGTCCAGCAAAGACTTTATGACACCTGGCACGGGGAAAGGCTGGCTGCCTCCTGCTTGCCCAGCAGGACCCTCCCGCCAGTCACCCTTCAGAGAATTACTGCTAATTGCAGCAAAGAGCTTCCAGCCCAGATTCCTGCCGCTAAATGGACCTCCGTGAGCACGGAAACCCTGCCACCTGGCAGCAAAACCACCGCTCCGTCCTGGCAGCACCGGCTGACAAAATGGGATAAGGATGGGTAAGCCAAGCTATATGTTTAATGTAATTTTGAAAAAGCAAATCCCTTCCCTAACAAAGAGGTGACGGAAACAGAGTTGTGGTATTGGTGAGCAGGAGGATATTTACTTTGGAAAAACATGGTGGCCAGTCCAATATGAGGATGTATTATTATCATATAAATTCAATGAAGCGTAAATAAAAAGTAGCTACACGCCAAGCCAAACAACAGAATACCTCTGAGCCATTGCAAAGCGTGGGGTGAGAAAAGTTGGACCAGCAGGTGAAGATGATACATTCATTTACCCTAAGCGTGTCACTGTCCGAGTGCCCGCTCTGTGGACTGAGCTCCTGGGTTAAAAAGAAACTTAAGTGTTCCCTGGCAGAATGAGACGTTATTCTTAATCCGCTTGCACTTTATGCAAGAATGAAGGCAAGCAGCAAGCTAGCGGAAGCAAAATCCATTTTGCTATGACTCAGTCACTGGGAGAAGGCCTGGAGTCACCCAGAGGTTAGAGACAGATTTGCCACTTTAAACCGCTCCCTCCACCGTCGCAGGGCTGGAGCAAGAGCAGTTAACTTCACGCTCCGCGGTGCCTGCCCTGCTCCAGGCTCTCTCCTCCTCCTCGCGCTCCCCCGACCAGCTCAGCACTTTCCCCTGAGCACGTTCAGCAGCTCCTAAGAAAAAGTGCAATCTCATTTCGCTGTTCCCTCTGGTTTTGCAGTTTTTTATAATGTTCAGCAGCGAGGAAAAAGCCAAGAGGCAACTTTCTTTCTTGGTGCTCGCTCACAGCCTTTTAGAGGAGCCCAGCGCAATAACACGTAGCAAACCATCAGCACAGCAAGGCTCGGAAACACAACCGGGTATTGCCATTTCACTCCTCTGTGTGTCTGTAGGTGCATATACGTGCGTGTCTGCGCAGCCCACAAGCATTCCCAGAGAAATCTCAGTGACTGCGACTGAATATAACATTAAACTGCTAATAAAGCCGCTTCTGCTGAACAACCTTTCTCTTCTCCCCCCTTCCCACGCCGGCTCTGAAGCCCTGATTGCAGAGGCACTGACTGACAGGCGAGTATAGAAAAATGTAAACAATTCTGTGAGTGGGTTTTTGATATTGCTGTAAGTCATGAAAGACTCATCGACCAGTCTGACACTCTCGGATGGTAATTTTTTTCTCACAGAAAGGCCATTCTTACACTTTCTTTTTTTTTTTTTTTTCTTCGGTGATCATACGACATTTATATGGCTCAACTTGCTGCAACAGCACCTTAATTTGTTCAATTTAAACATTAACTTCTAGAGAGGACTGAATTATTTGCAGATGAAATAACACACAAATTACATTAGTTTTCTAGAATACAGTGTGGGTCCCAAACGGTGGTTTTGTTCTAACAGGAAAGTCAAGTGCTCATTAAAAAGCTGAGTAGTCAGTGATAAAACTTAGCAAAATCTTAGAAGACTGCTACTGGTTTCTTAATTGTTTTCTCTAGCACATAGAGTATGAAATACACCCCGTTGTGATGTTGGATCCCTGATGTGGGCTACGCTTAAGAAAGAGTCTAAGTGGACACAAGGACAAGTCGTGGTACAGTCTACAGTTCATTACCATGTGTCAAAGCAAGAAATCATGGTTTAAAGTGATTCTCTAATGGAATATCGGACATCAAGATACTCTCAGACCAGAAAAAGCAGAAATACATAGTGGAAATACAAGCAAAATTACAAAAAGTTAGAAAGAGATGTTTATACATTTTGAAATTTAAAACATTGAAATTTAAATTATATAAGAA
>KL262041.1:0-10179 GCA_000699545.1 Podiceps cristatus | reverse complement strand
TTTTTTTCGGGCCTGTTTGTTCAGCTGTTTGTTCCCTCTCTCTCTCTGGAACTCGCTGTTCTGGGATGGCTGCGGGGGAATATCCCTGCTCCTGGCTGCTGCTTGGGATGGGCTGTGTCGGTCCTCGGGTGGTGAGAAATTGTGAATTGTTCACCTTTACTGAAATCCAAGACCTCCTGAAAGCAATTCTTGAACTTGAATCCTGCAGTAGGTACACCTGTAACTAGCTGCATTTTTAGAAGCAACTCCCAGAAGAAACTTCCTAGCAGGTTTCTCAAAAAGAGAAACCAGAAGGCTGGACAAAGAAATGCACAGAAAAATCAAATGCTAAAATACTTTCTGTACTACGAGAGACCTTTCCTAAGTTTCCTGCCTGGAACATTCAAGGACAGACAAGATTTGAGATCCTTCTCTTTTTTGCTGTGCCAACACTAGGTTAGCAATTTTGTTTCCCTTCACAAACTGAAGCATCACCTAAATTACACTCTTGGACACATCCCCCCATCTCATTCAGAGGTCTGGCATGTTTTTCCTATGCTTATGAGAGCTTTGCTATGATGCCTTCTGAGCAGTCACCACACTCTGTACTAGACTATCTGGAGAGTTTAAAGAAATTTGTACTGACATGCCAGCAATCACCCGTGCTGCAAACAAATTATATTTACCCAGTAAGTGTCCAATGTATTTTCTAGTAGGTACTTTCCTTTAATTAAAGCTGACAAACTTCAAAGAGAACCCCTGATTTCTGTAAGCATCTCTCTATTTACAGCCTTAAGCACTCCACTGCCTTTATATGATCAAGGATCAGAACCACGTCTTTCCTTACCTCCAGAAATAGAAAACACAGCAGCAGAAAAAATTAAGCAAAATGTGTTTTATCTACTGCTTGTACTATGTTTTATGTCTGGTCCAAAAGGCTTCCCTACATATCAATGAAAAAATGATTCAGTGTCTTTATTAAGTAGAAAACCACCTTTTAAACAAACCAGGTAGATTGATGAGTAGAGAAAAATCAATTAGATGTTTTTTTATTCAAGCAGAGAGGGGCAAAGAAATTGATCAGTGCAATTTCTCAAAGACATGCCCTCTCAGGAACCAGAACAACCTTTGCAAAAGCAGACTCAAGTGTATTACACTCTTCCTGCAGTAACCCAAAATGATCACCGTTGGATTATATACACAAGTCAAGAATTCTACACTTTCCTGTTTTCTTCTGATAACTTCAGACTTCTTCAAGCTACACAGAAGGAATAAGTATCAGAGGCTAGAATCCAAATTTAGTATAGAATTTACCTTAAGTTCCTCTATCCAGTGTTTTGTTTATTGCTTGCTTTTCCTATTGACTAGCCTTCAGATGTCCTCAATCAAAGCAAGTACTGTGCATAATGGTACAAAAGTAATTTAGATCACCATAATCTCGGCCTAATGTATTGACTAGTAATTTCTGCTGTGTTTCAAAACCACAAGATTTTGAGTTTTTATAAACTGTTTATAATCATCATTCATCGGGAGATGAATTCACAGGAACCTCACCTGTGATCTCAGGAGTAGAAATTCCACTGTCCTGAAATTTAAGCCTCCTTACAGATGCTCAAAGAAAGTATTTCACGATACCAGCAAGCAGAAAAGGTAGAAGCTTCCCTGAAATGTTGTATTAAATCACCTCAGCCCAATGAGACAAGAGACAAATGACCATTGCAAATAACAAGACATACAGTATACGCACCGAGTTTATCGATTGTAGTGATTAAGTCAGATGGAACAAACGAATCCAAGTCTGCATCCAGAATTCCAAGGGGATCCAGCTGAGCCACATGATGACCACGGATCTGAAAAAGGAGGAAAGTGAAAGAAAAATGAAATCACACTGACAAAAGCCAGACAAAGGGAAAAAGTCACTGATATCTCTCCGTAGTATGCATAACAGCGATGAAGTCAAACAAGCAACCATCACTAATGTCACAAGAGGGTCATATTTCCCAAGTTTTCCCATAAGAACAAGAAATCAGCTTTTTATCTCTGGATATGTATACTACCTCTACTAAAAATTGCTGAATACGCATTAGAACATAACCTTTATTTTGCCTGGCAGAGTTTAAACTGGAATTGTACTGAAGTCTAAGTAAAGAAAACTACTAAATCTTGTACTCTAAATCTCTGGGTAAAATTAAGAAACTATGGCTAGTCTATAGATCCTATCATTTACTAATTCCATCATTTTGTATTTTTGCCCGAATCCTCCTTTCTGCATCTGCAGAATACTACAACACAGCATTGCTGACCTAAAACAGATTGGTGATGAAGAAGTGTATATCGGAAATGAACGAATCATTCTTCATGACCTCTGCTCCACATCAGCATCAGTTAGCATTTCTTTTCATTTGTGAAATTTCAAGAATTTCATCTATGATAAAACTGACCTTCAAGACACCAAAGAACACAAATGTTCACCACATTTGAACAAATGAACATTTGACAAATTGAACATTGTTCAAATGTTCACAAATTCAGGGGGGAATTTAGCCAGCTTTCAGTTATCAGTATGACTGGTGTTAATGCATGCCACAAGTCACTATAAACTAGTGTCTTATATTAACATATAACATTGCTACAGAGAAATAACTAATTGATTCCATAAAGCCACAAATAATTTTTTTTTCTATAATGCCTCTTGTGTGTGATTCTCATATACCAAATAAGCTCAATAAAAGCTTTTTGTAGATTAATATATGAGTATTTTTCTTTTTAAGGATAAATTCAGATCACTTGGGTAGAATTTTGTTCACACGACTAGTATTTTAATTGTCTCTGAAAAAGAAAAACCTGCAATATTAATAATGAATTGCATTGCACAGTAATAGAGCATGATTAAAGCGTGGTTCATCAAGAATTGACTTGTAAAAACTCCATTCAAATGTTCTGCATTTGCAGGAGAGTTCATAACAAAAAGCATTCCACTCACAAGCAAACAGAAACACAGCATCTTTTTTTTAAAACCACCACCCCTGTAAATTCAGTCTGGCCTCTGAGATTCTTTGCATCTCATGAATCACCAGTAATAAAACTCTGACAGGCCAAATGATGCCCACAGCAACATCTGTGCCACCTCATTGTTTACAGCAGCACAAAGTCTATCTGACTGGAACTAAGCAAACAATTCTGTCTCAAGCATCATCAACAGGAAAGAATTCATCCCCCTAAGCTACATCTGCTCTGCAGATTTGGGAGGAAGAGGAAGAGGATTAGCAAGAACGCCAAAACCCAGAACAGCAAATCAGTAAAGTGCTGTGCCATATTACACTCCAGGAGCAGTTTGGTCTTTAACTAAAGGACAGTATTTTCCTCGACATCAAGTCAGTTTTACTAAATTCCTCTTCTTTTACTGGACACAGAAAATAGTAATAACTGCAAAAATCAAAGATCATATTTTTTGTGAAAATACATGTATGGAAAATTTTCAACAATTGCTATAAATTTGATTAAATGCAACTATAGACTTCCTGAAACTAGGCTTTAAAATCATATTGTCTAGACTTAGATTAAAAAAAAAAAAAAATCTACATTATATAAGATGACTCAAGAAGTTAACATATCTAGACTCATTTTTGTTAAGCACACACATTTCACTGAAATCCTTCTTTCAGTGCATCCAGTGCTTTGCATTAGAAAAAGCAATATATTAACTGCCTTTTCAGAAGACCAGCTCAACAGACCACAAAGCAGTTAACCACAAAAACCATAAAACACTGACAGGTTTGAGAAATGAAAATTCTGTATCCTTCTCCATTTCATTTCATTATCAGGCAAAGGAAGGTCACAAATTGATCGTATTCCTTCAACACTGAATTTAGAGGGTATTAAATACCTTTTAAAAACAGACAGTTGCCTTAGGTAATCCTCTTTCATTGTTTGTCGCAGACACATGGGGTGCCTGCTATTTATACAGACATTTCTATTCCATCCCTTGAGGTGGACAGCATGCTCTTTCAAATACAGGAAACAAAATGGCAATCCCTGAACTATTTTCAAGTAAATGGTGTCAAAGCAGCCTAACGTTCTCCAATTTTCTCTAATTCTTCAACAAATTTTTACCACAAGCAAAAGCGAATGGGCTGAAGTTGTTTTCTACATCGCTGTATCTAAGCAAATTTCTTATATTCTTTATATTCACAAACCTTTCTACTCTTTTACAACACCTCTCCAACAGCTGGATTAACAGGGTTTATATCTGAATCAATGGTGTCAATGCAATGTGTACAGAAAAAAAGAGTTATTAAAAAAGTTCCTCTTCTACTCCTCCGATGACCGCACACAGGAGTTAAAATTCTTAGTGCAGGGCAGAACAGATCTGCTCAAGTCAAACTGTAGCAAACTTCTTGGGAAGTTCCATACCTTCTTAAAGGCAAAAAAAAACAATTTAAAAATCAAACTGGAAAATTCTGCTTAACATAGATCTATGTGTTTAGCAGGGTTTTTTTTTTTTGTTGTTTCACACTTTTTTATGCCTTTTATTGAAATTAAGATATTCAACACTAAAAATGTTTAACCTTGTTTTACATTTAGAAAGCATCTAACCAAAACAACCATGCTATTTCCAAAATCCTTCTTTTAGCGGAAAAAAATAAATGAGAATTAATTTCTTAATTTAATACAAGGGTTAAAAAGAAATCTGAGTGTGAAGCAAAGCCAAGTTTGATGAACAGCTCTCTAAAAGAAATTCATCAAAGCTGACCCAAACTCAGTACTGCCAGCCTCCCAAAATTTAACTTCTGGTTAGTTCATTATTTCTCCTCTCTCTTTTTACCTATAATCCAGCTCAAATCACAAATCTCAATTCACACTAGATGTATGAGAAGGCAAGCACATTTCTTTCTTTCTTAAAGAAGGGTAGTAACATTTAGAACTGTAATACAAACTGCCCCAGAGCTGAAGACAGATTTAGATCATGGAAAAATTTGCTGTTGAAGGGAGGGAAAAATTCTTATTTCACTGCACACATCAGGATATTTGTCGGTACCAGTATATCTGGGACAACTCCCTTCATATAAAGCAAAACTATTTCAGATAACTTAGTTTTCCAATTTGGTCAATAACTTACTGAATCAGAGACACACACACAAAATCTTAATAGAGTCAAGTGAGCAAAAGGAGTAGTAAAGGCTAAGGTTTGACATGTTTGACTCCTGGTAAACAGGAAAAACCCAATAGATTTGTGTTCCCTTTCACAAATGACTATATCCATAAAAAGCCTCCAGTTTAAGTCAGATGACCAGCATCAGGGCTGTGGCTAAGCCAGAGGAGCATCTCAGTCTGAATCCAGGGCCTCAGGGTTCAAACACTGTGCAGGGAAGAAAAGACTGGTTCAAGACATTGTGGATCAGAAGCAAGAGAACAGGCAAGACTTAAGACTAGAAGACATACAAGAACGTGAAAAGGAAGAAAAATGTTGTTCACAAAGCAGAGGCCCTCCCACACCCACCACAGAGTACACTTACTTGGTATGCTCTTATCAAAGACTGCACAGCAAGATGATCTTCCACAAGCTTTTCAGCTTTACCCGGTGTCTGGGCCAAGCCGTGGCTCTGAAGAAATGATGCCTTTCTTTCCAACTGATCCGGTAGATGGGGATCACATGCTTGGCCAGCATTAGCATTTTGAAAAAACACATCCCAGGACTGAAGATGTGTACAGAGAAGGAAAGAAGGAAAACTTATTACCTCAAACAAAAGTCTCAACCAAAAGCAGCTCCTTCAAGCTGCCAATGGTACCTCAATACATGACAGTATCAAATACCACTAATAGCCAGCAAAAAGAGCACTGATAGGTCCACATCTCTGCAGCAACTCTGCATTTCATTTACACAGAACCCTTTTCATATCATTTCTTACGCTAAGCTTGTTCAGTGGAAAACTCTCCAGCACATATAACTGCAAAGCATCTTTGTACATTATTCATTCACACAGCTCTTTTTAACTGTGATGTTTATTCAGGCAACCAGTAATGGGTATATTATGCTGCTGGTAAAGAGGTATCAAGTCTATAAAACTGAAAACCTTAATAAATGAAATTAATCCATCCCTTTAATGATACTTAAAGAATTTATGACACTTCAAGACACTCACTCAATATGCTAAATCTGAATCAGTCCTTAAGGGCCTTTCTTGAACAAATTGTTTCAAAGCAATTACAGCTTTGCTCAATGAGGCTTTTGGTCTAAGATCCTTCCTCACCAGCTTAGGTTACCTTACTATGAAAGAAATTACAGACCTTGTTTCAGGTGCAAGCCATAACTTTTGAAGAGTACATATTTCAGAAACAGAATCACAACAAACAAAAGATCCTTCTATTTCCATCTGTGCTTTTACACAGCCACCTCCTCCACATATGCTCAAATCTGTTTTTTTCTGAACTGTTTCTGTTCTCATGAGGTGGTCACTGTCCCAGGTTAGAATGGCATTAGATAGATATCTGGATGCCAACAGACAGCAGCAAAACGGGATACCTGATATGCTTATACACAACAAAGACTAATGCCTGCACTAGCAGGGGACTAATTAATACTTGTGCTTTGCTTAGAGTTTCCATAAAAGGTAATGAAAATTCATAAAACACTTTCCCTGGTTTGGCTAACTTAGGAAAGAAAGGAAGCTAGTTCAAACTTTAAAGTCTTTGTGACTGGAATAAAACAACTGTAAAAGCTAAATTTCATTTTGTACAGCGCATGTTATTTACCGTGGCTGTGAGCTTGGAACTAACTCATTTCAAGGAACCAGTGCCAGAAAAAACAAAAACTAGCCCAAAGATTTCATTTTTCAAAAGAACATTACTTAATATATTCATTACAGAATACATAAAAGAATCAAAATAACGTAATACCAACCAGAAGTATCTATAAAATTGTGTTTTCATTAACAAGAAGCCTTCATACTGAAATTTCTACAAGCTTTAAGGTGTTCAGAAACACTATGATAGGGGCAGCATACAAGAGCTCATAAACATCACCCAACATTACCAGTTCAAGTTGTGGAAGTGGGGGGACTCTAAACCTGTAGACAGGAACCTCCTTGTTAGCGTGAAACCACTGCCCAAGAAACACTGCTTTAATGCACCTCTCATTTCTTTAGTAATACAAAGTCATATTGTTACAAATACAATAAACTTACCTAATTTATCACCCTGCTCTTACAGAGACTTGATCTAAACGTAGCCTAACTTCCATATGTCATGACAAATTAAGGCCGATAGATCATGCTTGGTGGTCAGTTCCAGATATACTGATGAAGAACTCATTCCTCCTCCCTTCTCTCGTTTATGCCCATTTCCTATATTCTTCTTACCTTGACACCTTGCTAGCCACACTGAGATTAGAAATCTGAATTTACGCAAGATCCTATAAATGGCCCATAAGAGCCTACTAGTGTAACCGCATTTCCTCTGATATTCTCTCTGTTCATCCACCTTCTTACTCTGTATGAAAACCAGTACTGTTATGCCTATACAGCACCAAGTCGGAGAGTTTGCAGATCACAGTGAAAAACAGATACCATCCTTTTGTGTTACAACTAAGGCTGCTTAGACTGGAGGAATTATTTTGGCAACCCACAGTTATTAACTGTCATTAAATTAGGAAATTCCAAACACATATCTGAATCCGTGACAAATCTGGCATTTGGTATTCACTCAAAGTTTTAGTAAAGAATATGCTTTGCTTATGTATAAGGTTCCTTCCTCACTTTTTCCAACACCATGATACACATACAGTGATGATAATAATACAACTACCCCTTTGTTGAGTCAAACACTGCTCATCTAGATGTGAAAGTTATAACAGCACAGTCCCACAAACAACTGAACATGTTTTTAGCCAAGTGCTCCACTGAGACAGATGCCGTCAAAATCCAAATAGACTTTTTCCCACAAGCTGCCTGTTTAAGGAGAATAAGCATAGGTCCCTTTCTTCACACAAACTCACAAATATAAAGAAATACCTTCAAAATCTTTACATCTGGAGATGCAGCCAGCTGGGACAGAAGGAACCCACACCATTTTTTCCTATTGCATTTTTGAATGTATTGATTTGTTGGGCAGGCTTGACATTTAATCAGAGGGGAGGAAAAATACATCATTTGGCTACAGAAAATTAGTTTTTTTTAGACACACATCCATCAAAGCCTTTACAAATTTCTATAGTGTCTTTCAAGAATGATAACAGATTATAGTCTTCAAGTTCTTTGGATCAATGTCTGTCTTTGGCAACAGCATTTGCCATGTGACGGGACAGACAGAAGGCCAGCTTGGTCTTGCAGCAAACCTGCAGGTTCCCAACTAAATTAGTAAAATTCTTTAAGAAAATAGTGGAGGAGACTCATAACAGAAAAATAAATCTGTAAAAAATAAATTACTATAGTAATACATTATACATTCCTTTATTTTCCTCTCCTCTCAGCAAATCTATATTGTAGTTAACCATTATCTTCAAGTAATATAATACAATTCAAGTGATTTAGTGGCAATATTCTACTCTCATATAGTAAACAATGTTGCACTTAGAATAACAAATAACATATTAGTTATCTTGATTTTTTTTTTTTCCTAGTGACATCATAATATTTATCAACTGCAGTAAGGACAGTAAAGCCTTAGAAAACACACACTGAGCATCATTACATCATTAAAAAAAAAAAAAAAAGTCAAAACAAGCCAAAACCCCCACACTTTTCCAAGTACATAAGACAAAGTAGTGACTACACAGTCACAGCAGAGCAGCTGCATACAAGACAACATGGCAGGCATTATGTACTCGATATCCAACCGTGCAGTTTTGTAATTAATCTTGTGATAGTAATAACTGAGCCTTGTCAAGCTTCTCCCTTATGATCTATGGCCCTGACACCATGCTTCAAGGAGAAATGATGATGCCTTTTTGAGAGCTCATGTCATTTCATTCTGATTGTTGTTCTGGCTACTTTAAGGATAGGGAATTCAAAAGATGAAGGAAAGCAGGAAATCATCAGGAATGGATTTGCACAAGGAATAAAAGCCCCTATGGATATAAATGCATATTCCTTGATATATAACCACGGTATACATAGAAAGGAGATACTAGGGAAAACACTAGTAACACTGAATTGGAATGTAGTAACCACATTTCAAACAGTTTTAAGTAAGCATACATGGAAAAATATATCCAGTCAAACCTTCTGAGAAGGAAATAATCTGAGGAACCTTGATAAATCAGAGTTTCTAAGTCAAAGCAAAGAGAGCAAGATTTTTACAGCCCAGCAAAAATGAAGCTTTTTCATCTAAACAACTAGGAGGCAAATACACTCTAATAAGGATGAGATATCCGAGAAGAAGAAACATGAGGAAAAATAGGAAATAAAGAGGAAAAAGAGGAAAAAGAACATAATGCCTAAAAGTCTAGCACAAATTGGCTCTCTAAACCATGCTGGACATACTGGATAATGCAATGAAATATGAGTGGCCTACAGAGAGTGTCAACTTATTAACGATACCATAACCAACACCACACAAGCCATTGGTATCTCTTGACGTGATTTTCCAACACTTCCACCACTTTCCATAGCAGAATGACAAATTCACAATTTGCCCACAGTCATACAACTAGGGTGTGATTTTTTTCTGTATTTTTAAGAAAACAGGGTGAGTTCAGCTCTCAACATTTTTAACCTGTTTTATCAAAGCCCAGATCAATCAATTGCTGTCAACAGAAATCTTGGACAGGTATTCACAGCTTTCAGCTGAGGAAATGAGGTGGTTTTCAAAAAATCAAGAATTAATTTTGCTGATGAAACAAAGTAAAATTAATTGGTAGCATTCTCCTCCTCCGCCCCCTTTTCTAGGCTGTGGAAAACCTAATTATTTAGGCAAGAATAGCTGTAAAATAATCCATGATGTCCATCAATCATATTCTTTTAAGGCTCATAAACTAGGCACACAGTGACTTCAGTTCATTACTGCTGTAAGCATATCACATACTTAACCCATAACAGAATTCATGCATTTTTAAAATGCATCTTGAATTACCTGGGATTCACTCCCCAGGCCACACCCTACCACACCAGTACATTTACATTCCTCTGTCAATCAGCTACTGCTAATGTATCGGTCACTGTCCAACCTACAAACTGCATCATAGAATCATAGAATTGTCAAGGT
>KL262038.1:7593-30161 GCA_000699545.1 Podiceps cristatus | reverse complement strand
CCCCCGTCATTTCACATAGTTTCTCTTTACTGTCCTTCTTTCACAAACTTTGTTCTTCTGGTAAGACAGAAGAGCCTTCTCAGAGGCACAGAGCTTTGGGAGAAACTGTAAAAAGGACCACTGAAAAAGGAAAAGGAACACCAAAACACCCCCAAACCAAAACCCAAAAACTTGGGCAACTAAAGGTGTATCCTGCAACATTCAGGAATGGTAATTTATTTTTGTAATGTGGAGTCACTCTTATTAACATCGTGTCAATTACGTACTATTAATATTACAATGGACGATAAATAGCTCTCAATACAGGCTTTTTTGAAGACTCCAAACATCTGATTCATCTTTTTTAAGTTAATGAACAGACATCTGATTCATCTTTTTTAAGTTAATGAACAAACTAGCCTAGTTATTCTAGTATGGACGATTACTATAGTTGCTTTGTAAACTGATTTTTTAGATTAACACCGAACTACTAACATCTCCCAGCTTCTGTAAGGCCAAATATGGTTGATAGAGTCCTGAGGACTTGGCTATCAACATCTGTGTTTGCATTCAGGCTTTGGTAAACTGGACTCTAAACCCATACAAAAAGATATATCAATAAGCAAGGCCCTATAGCATGCCTGGACCCTCCCTTTTTGCCTGGAACATTAGCACAGGTTTTAAGTTGTTCCAGCAGTTAAACATATATCACACAGGACACTTCCACATTTGTGAAAATGAAATGCCATTAGACACCAACAACATTATTAGGCATGCAAAGAGGATTATTCCCTTAAGCTCACAGGACTGAAAGGTTTGTCTAAATATTTTATTAACTTTTTCAGATTTTTTTAATTAAATGAAAACTTGTAAGTAGGTCAAAGTTGGAAAATACTACTTAACTTTTGATTATATGTACGTATATATATTATACACACACATCCCCATACACAGAGAAAAAGAGATGCCTTTAGAGAGAAGTGTACAAAACCCCCACCACATCATATCGGTACAGCATTCCTTTCTTTTGGTGAGAAAATTTGTATGGCTTGGAATTGTTCTATAAAAGCACAGAAATATCCCATGGTATTCCTGAGGGTTCCATAAGTGTTTCAAAAAACAAGGTGCTTTGTTGAATATCTAGCTTATAAAATAAAAAAAAAACAACAAAAAAACCAACCAAACAAAAAAAACCCCAACCTACTCTGACTGTACTATCCTTTCTACAAAGTTTGCAAAGCACTTTTTCTTTTTTATGGAATATTTGCTGAAATAGAATGAAGTTTGCTCACCAGTAATTCTGAGGTTCTTAAGATCATCTGCTAAAGATAAATAAAGGAGAAGCTGTGTCAGCTTTTGCTTCAATTGAGTGAAACGACGGAACTCGTGTTATACCATCAGGAACAGGATTGGGTTCTCATTCACAGGTAAAACGACTTTAAAACACGCAGCTCCATTAAGAGTTCAGTCCTAAATCTATTTTCTACTGCTTCCTCACAGAATGCTAAGCTTTGACATGAAAATGTTATTAGCAGTGTCTCAATTTGCTGTTGGAAGGAAAACGATTCCTTTTTTGGATCTCATATCAACACATGCCACAATTTTCAAAGCAGCTTTCCCTGGCCCTTTTGTGCGTGCCATAGGCACCACTGCACAGGCTCGTAGGGGCTACCTGTGGTTGCGATGGACACATCAGACGGTCACATAAGGAGCACGGCTGATGTGCACATTTCTCTCGTTCTCATTTCACTGACAATAGGTGTTAAAATAGTCAAGATTTGCTTCTAACACTGCAGCAAGGAGGCAGGAAATGTAGAAGCTTGGGTGTACAAGTTAATGAAATATGGTTGGCTGAACATAAGCTCTTCATTTAGACAATAACAGTTACTGCTGCAGTTTCTTTGTACCCACTTTATGAAAGTCATAAACTCTCCAAAGAAAAGCATGAGCTATTTTACCCTGATGGTCTTTGACTCTCTCTCACTACCTGCTGGCGCAGTTAGAAAGTATGAACTGCCTTTGAACAGATTAGGACCAAGTTAAAGTGTGACAACATCTTAAGCTTTCTCCACATGTTGCCAATGATTTCTAACTAAAGATGTTACCCTCATCACTTCTGCCACAATGATAAGAATCTATAGCCCACTCACTTGAGGAGATAAAAGCGGTTTAGCTGGAAGTATAAAGTACTCTGACTTGCTAAACTGAGTGTCTGGCTGTCCCAACCCAGCTGAATTTTTCCTCTACAAAGCACAAAATCCTTATCATTAGGGACTTAAGCTGCTTTTTATTTTGAGACAAAAAGAATACTGTTTATTGGCATCCAACTCAAACCAGCTGTAAACAGTTGCTTTGATGAAGAAGCAGCTACAACTTCAGTATGCCCGAAGGCACATACCCACTGAATGTCAATCATTAAAGGAAGAATGTAAGGTGTATACAGGGTCAAAAGAAGGCCAAGGGACATTTAAGACCTCAGGGATCCTGGATAGCCCGATTTGCCTTTAGAACCAAAAGAGGATTTTAAGCTACTCTGCTGTATGACCTTTATCTCAAGAGGCAGCTCTGTGGCTAGGCTCAGCCCTGAGCTGAGCCTGAGCTTACCCACAGCAACAGCAGACTTGCAATGTTTGGCTTCTCTCCCCAACGTGACTGTTGAAGCAAGACAATGAGCTTTGATTTGACAGATCCTGAACAGCTCCAGAATCCTGCACCTCATGGCAAACTCAGGATCCACACATAAGACTCCAACAGTAGACGGCCTGCTGGTTTCTATAGATACTTGAGTCACAGATGTGCAGGGCACTCCTAGTAATTTTAATTCTTGTATTCACCCTTCGCATAACTTATTATTTCATCAAGGATCACTTTGCTGGCTGCAACACCTACTTAAGTCAGAGATGCTCCACCAACCATTTTGGTGTGAGAAGTATAAAGTTGTTATACAATTAAAGATGGCAGGAAGACCAAAAATTTAACTAAAAATAAGTCTGAGAACCAACAGCAATAGCTGTGTCATGAAACACGTCTCTAAAGTTATAAATCCTCTTGTAATCAGATACATACCAGCAAAAAGCCCAAACTTCAGGACAAGTGTCTTGAGAGTGCCTCAGCAATTCACAGATTCTGTTTGGAAAACAGTCGCTCTTGGATGTGGACTTGGAAGGGGTTCACAGTCATCAGAAGAAAGCAGAATACTCCCATTTTTGTCATATGGTTTACTCTGAAAGTGCCAGCTCCTTTCTGTTTCCTGGAGTGGGCTAGTCCAGTTACTATTGTCATCAGAATTAGACTAGCTCTCAAGCAAATAAATGCACAAATGGTATGGGTTTCTTAAATATCCCAACTTGTTCACATTACACTTTAATTTCTTTGTTTGGACAATAGTACCTACTAAACACTTTCTAAACACAAAGAAAATACACAAATCCTGGCCCCAGAAATGCAAATTTAAGAGAGAAATGGTTGTGAGTTCACATGTGAAATGGCTCAACTGTTGATGCAACCCAGAAATCAGGGGCGCAAAGTTATACACGAGTGGAGAAAAACCACCCACTTCTTACAGATTCCTTGTAATGAAGGTCATTCTGTCTGCGTTCACACCATTCCCTGATACAGACAAATAAAAAAGGCTAACCGAGGGAGCAGTAAAGAGGTATTGTGCTGCCTGACACAGGGGCTAGCTTTGGGCGCTGGCATGGCCTCCTTCACCCCGTGCCAACCGCACGGAGCGGAGCGAGCTGCGGAGATGGAAGCTCCTACAGTACCTCACCGCGTGGCTGCAGCAGCCAAGGTGGCTGCTGCCCCCAGGCCCCCCCCCAGCCGCTCCGCACATCGCAGTCCCTCCTCAGTGACAGCTACGCCCATCTGATGCACAGCCGCCTTCCTGGCCCCAGAGTTAACACAACCTCACAGCAGTAGCGTTTACCCAAAAAACACTGGTCTGAAACACGTGGCAACGCAGCGTGGAAATGCATTCACTGCTCCCCAGGCCTCAGGGAGCCAGCACTCCCCAGCGACAGCCAGTGCCTGGAGAGGAGTCGGACATCGTGTCGCTGTCTAGGAGTCAGATGGATAATTCCACTGTATGTGGAATTAAATACTGAGGCCAACCTGAAGCCCCCTTCATGGAAAACTCCCTCTTACGCTCCCAAATAACCCTTTTAGAACATTTAAGCAGAAAGAGGCAGTTCTCTGCCACCCCATCCCCAGTCCAATGCTGAAACTCTGTAAACCTGTGTCACGTTTCAGACTCAACCTCCTCAGCAAAGCATGTCCCATTCCAGCAGGGAATAAAGGAGTGAAGAAATGTGCAGGTGAGGCTGAGGAACGGCATAAGAGAGCATCACTGCCAGCAGACGCACCTGGGGAGGGATCTGCAGAGCAGCAGCAGCCCTGGGGGCTGGTCTCCTGCAGGACTCCAAACCTGGGGGACCTCTGGAGCGTGGACAAATCCAGCACACCTGGTGCAGGGCTGCTGCTCAGCTCCATGCTCTTGGCACTGCAGTGGGGCATAGCTGGGACAGTGTTCTTCGGGCAGTTGGTGCCGCACTTCGGCATCCCTGCAACACTCTCCAAGTACCCTGATGTGGCTCCATTTGCAACCCGGCTTATCTCGTGTGGCTGCCTGCAGCCTCCCAGTGCGCAGGCAGTTCCTCCCTGCAGAGCTACGTAAGGCATTTCCAGCCTGCACAGTTTTAAGAGAACCAGCCTGTGGCCCACACCTGCACACATGTCCTACAGCCAAGACCTGGCTCCCATAGCCAAGAAACAGAGGCTCCAGGCCAGTCCTAAGCTGCATTGCTGGTCTCCTGCAGGTGGAAGGAGAGCAGAGCACCTGTTCCATAGCATGCTGGAGAGAACAGCCTTTTTGAAGACCAGACACATGGATGCAGATGCTCCCTCATTGCGGGAGCAAAGACACTCTAAGGGAAGCTTGGCCACCTGTGCCTAGAGCTTCATGCTGCAGCCAGACTGACACGGACCCTCGCCAGATACCCTGGGCTGCACGCTCATCCCATAAGGGTGGGATGGCATCAGCTGCTGGCCCTCTGGCCACCTCCCTCCTCATCGGACCCTATGCCTGGTGGCTGCTGACATCCGACAGTTGGTCTAGGCTTCCTCCCACTCCCCATCCCAGCACAGCAAGAGAGCTTTCCCTGAAGGGTTTCAGCACTGAATGGCAGTGCCAGTCATTGGGTCACGGAGTTTACACTCCTTTAGAAGACCAGAGCAACTCTTTCAGTGTGAATTCAAATGCTAGGTTAACTTAGCTACTAGGTGGGCCAAGTTAACCAGATCTCATTCATGCCACATCAGCTAGAATTGCTGTATATTTTAGAGGAAAGCATTATTTCTGTAGAAGGCCTTGGTGCCACCAGAGATGTGGCTCCTCCAGGCATGGACTCAGCATGGCTGGGAAGCTTCCATGGCTGGGACGATTCACTCCAGTTTTACCAGTTCCTCTGGCAGATACAGGGCACATCTCCCTGCCCACATCCCTAGATGCCCTCGTTTTTGGGGATTCAGTTCAAAATTGCTCCCTGGGCTTGGAACCATCTCCTAGGTTCTTGCCAACCGCACAGCCTCTTCCTAACCATACCTGTACCCAACAGCACCATCCTCCCACTGCCCACTCACACGGGCCAGACTGGGAGCCTGGCTCTCCGGCCGCTGCTGCTGCTTCCCCCAACCTTTCACAGACTACAGCTGCAGAAACGTCTCCAGTCTTTGCTGTGCTGGTACCTGCTTGGCATTCAGCTTCCGAATGTCCATTCAATGCAACTGCTTCTCCCAGGTACACCTCACATTGCTGGAATTGTACGTATCATTCGGGGCTTGCATGCCAGGCAAAAGACGGGAGAAAGTTTGTGGTGCTGTTAGATTGGTCACCATCACATACATAGTATATATAAAAAAAAAGTCTTCACAATTATTTCCGTTAAGAAATTTTCCTGCATATAACCTCATAAAATCTTTTTTAAAAGAGACATTAGTTCATCTTTATTGTCACGTTGATATCTTTATAAACTTACTCCAGTGATCTATAGGAAAAGCAAACCAGACAGCTCTGTATTTATGGGCATATTTAAAAAGCCTCTTATATTTAACAACTACATTTAGCTGTGTTAACTGCAAGTTGCAGTAATAAAGGCTCTGCACACTTCGATGCTAAATTAAAAAAAGTTTTGCTGTTCAATAATACATAGATGCTGGTTTTTTTCATTACTCTTTAATATCATTTCCATTTAGTTTATAAATAATTGTAGCTAGCTAATGAAACGAAATAAAACCTGCCTCCAACCCATTCCCTAGAGCAAACTAAACTCCTCTTTTTAAAGCTTCTTAATCACCGCCCAGTTCTTACAAAATTAGCATAGTAATGGGCTTTAAATTGAGCCTCTTTGTTTTTTAATTAAGCTCCCAGCAGGTAAAAATAAAACAGATTATTGAAGAATATGCCAACACTAATAGCCTGAAACTCTTTTGACAATTAAAAAGATCCCATGTTAACCCTTTTGAGGAATCCTGCATGCTAATTAGTCACTCTGAGGCCCAAATCCATCAATATTCCATCTAGACACCTTGTAAAGTTGAGATGGTGAAATGGATCTCCGTCAATACCCGCCATCACTTCCAACAGAAAGGTGAGGCACAAACTCCCTGTGGGGGCAGGTCTGCGGGACGACAGTTACAGACCTGCAAGCCATCGCCTCGTAGGCGCTAATACAGTGTTTTTTACTGGACTTGTGTGGGGCAGCATCCACAGAGCCTGGGCTCGGAAAGCCGTGGGATGATGCACGCTTTGACGCCATCCACCGGATTCCTGTTGCTGCTGGGCTTGCCGACTCGCAGCAGCAGCTTAGAGCTGGGAAGGGCCATGCGGGCGAGGGGAGGGTGGCACGGGTATTGCTGGAGCTGCTCCTCACGGCGGAGGCTGCCCTGTGCCCGCAACCTGGGCAGAGCCACAGCTTCGGCGTCCGCTCTATCTCCCAGCCCTGCACCAGCCATGTCCCAGCCCCAGGGCCTCTGCTTCCAGCTCCTGTCTCCCTTACAGCTCGCTCTGGTGCTCAGACAAAGAGCCCCTCTCTTGCTCTTAACTCCAGTGCTCACTGTTTGGCAATGCCTCCTTAGAGCCTCTGCTGCATTTTGTACAAAAAAAAAAATTAACTGGATGCCAGAGGTAGCAGCCCTGGTTGGCATTTCAGCCCAAGGCTTATTTGTAGTGTCTGCCTAGCAGCCTGAGTGCCCCAAACATGCCGGAGGCACAACTACTCTTTTTTTGCTTAGCAACATCAAACTGCCCCGGAGGCAAAGGTAAATCTTAAACAGAACAAGGGGGTTAAGAAAGAGCAATGTCGAAGCCGTGTCACGGACAGCAGTGATTCCCTGGGAAAATTTACTAGATATTGCTGGCAGCCTAGAAATAGGAATAGCACTGAGTGTCACTGGTAGTTCTCTGTCAAATATTTGGAAACCCCTTTCCAAGTCCCACAGTTTATTTTCAGTGTCTGATTCAAGCGTCAGTGTGAAGTGCTGGCTGCACTCTGCTCTCATCCAGCCAGGACTATTAATCCCTTGCTTTCGGGAGTGCTGTGTCCATCCCCAGAAATAAAATCAACAACATGAAGAGACCATTCATTTCCAGGAACGCTGATCACTCTGCATCCTTCAGAGACTCGCAATAAATGGTACCGAATGCTCCTGTGTACTCAGTAAAACCCTGTCAGGTCTTAGGCAGCTGCAGTAACTACTGTCGGTTGCTGGTTTATATTACACCTTATACCACGAGGGTCACAGTGATGGAATTAGGGGCCAACAGAGAACATGATCACATTTGAGGGCAGCCTCTAGCCATGAATATACGCTGCCTTCTTTCACTGAAGCATTTGGAAGCCTGTGATGCGTCCTAATGTTTCATTTTCAAAGATAAATGGCATTTATTGTGTATCTTAACAGATACCAGACAATTTAGAGAAAGGTGGTGCACTTTGTTTATAATGGAATATAAATTCATTAGGCAAAGACCTTCATTTCCCCTCTGCACTGGGACAAGCAATACGAACTTCACTGGGCATCTCTGGACCGTGCCTCATCACAAATAAGTATCACCAGCAGAATCACTCAAAACAATGTAAATCCATCACAACTGAATTAACTTCCCCTGATCCACCCTGGAGTAGATCACATAATTTATATAAGAACTAGAAAGGCTGGACCACAAGATAGTGAAGACGACAGAGTGTCTTAGATGGGATCCCCAGTCCCACGACCCCTCTCCTCACTGCCTCTGCTGGGCTGGATGGAAAGACAGCTTATGTGTTCAGAAACGCTAATTCCTCCTGGGACCATTTAAATTACAGGGACCTCTCCAGGCATATATTTTTCTTTAAAACAAAAAGCTGCAACATTGAAAATAAGCTTGCAACAATTTCAGCACATCTGGTTGGGAACAGCTGGAGAGACAGTATTGAGTACAAACTTCTCTATCCTTGTGCTTGAGGTTTGTCAGCTATTGATGGGGCTCCAGAGGGGCTGGAGAACAGAGCAGCAACTCACAAGTGAGGTGTTCCTCAGATTCCCACAGGCCTGACTTTAGAGAATGCATAATCCACTGCAGCAAACAACTGAACTCCGACCGTTTCATACTGAAAACTTTCCACCAGACTGAGGATGACTGTTCCCTATGCCTATGAGATTTATACTACAGATGTCAAGCTGGAAAGAACGCATACATACATTTTCCATTACATACCTTGTGCTGTGTCACATTAAACAAGCTATCCTATGAAAATGTGCTAGTATAACCATTTTGGAGACATGCATTCATCCCAACGCATCTTGAGAACGTAGAAATACAAGAGGAGCTCAGCACAATGATACATTTAAAAATACTTCTGCCTTTTTTGACAGTTTTTACCAGGCCTTTTTTAAGGACATTCCTTACTATATGAATAATCCCTCTCCCACCACAGAACCAGTCAAAATGGAAGAAACTTTTATTCCATGTCTAATCCTGATTGGTTTTCACATGCGGTTGCAGATGGAACTACAATGAACCCACTAACTTTTGCTCTGTGTGCACAGGCTGCTATCTCCACTGGCGTCTGACCTTTTGCAAATGTGATCCAAGGTGACCTTTTACTATTATTGCAGCAGTAAATGCAGTTTTTCAAGGAATCCTCACTGGAGCATGTTTTACATTAGTAGCTGGTATGCATCAGAAAATCCATCTTCTCTGCTGTGTAGGGTTTATTAACACAGCTATCTCTATAGAGATGTACAATTTAATATGAACCTTATATGAAACTAGTATTATTATCACCAAGCCAGTATCAAGCAGCACCTTTCAACGGGCGATGCAGCTGTCCAAACAGTGCCTGGTGTACCTGGGCAGCATATAGGTACTTGTTTGCTCTCTTCCAGCAGAATACACAGAGGTAATTCTTCAGGATTTCATCACTGTCCCTTGTTTTATGCTTTATATTCAACCTCTCAGGAAATCAGAGGAAGGTATTATTTCCTAACAAAAATATCTGTCATCTGATTACAGCTGGCAGCTTCAACTGACCCCCTTTGTCCCCCACCCCCACCCAAATGAGTGCTTTTGTTTAATGTCTCCTTGGCAGAAGCGTTTTATACTGGCAAAGTATAATACGGTTTCTTTTGGATAAAGAATATC
This sequence comes from Podiceps cristatus, assembly GCA_000699545.1. NCBI lineage: Eukaryota > Metazoa > Chordata > Aves > Podicipediformes > Podicipedidae > Podiceps > Podiceps cristatus. The sequence goes on along the minus strand of KL262038.1, from coordinate 20,500 downwards.
TAACCATTGCTTGTTGAAAGCTCACACTATCATTTTTCTCATAATGAGGCTGGACTTATTGGTTGCTCAATAGAAAAAAAAAAAAAAAAATGAAAGGGTACACATGTACACATGGCATTTTTTTGTTTGAAAATGTCCTGGTTTCAGCCAGGATGGAGCTAGTTCCGTCTTCAGCAGCTCCTGTGTTTTGGGTTTAGCATGTGAAAAATGGTGACAGAACGCTGCTGCCGTTCGGTGCTGCCCAATGATCAAGGACAACTTGCAGTTTCCGGAGCTTGGCTGATGTGCAGGTTCAAACACTTGGGAGGGCACAGCCAGAACAGCTGATCTAAACTGGCCAAAGAGAGTGTTCCGTACCATAGACGGCATGGCCGGGGCGAGTGAGGGGCGGCCATTGCTCTCGGGCTCTGGGTCCTTCTTCCGTTTGCTTTCTGGTCATGTTCCCTTCTCGTTACCTTATTCTTGTTTTATTTCATTTGGGCCTGAGTGTTCATCTGTCTGTTCCCTCGCACTCTCTCTGGCACTGGGATGGCTGCTGGGGAATATCCCTGCTCCCTGAATGCTGCTGGGGACGGGCTGTGTCGGTCCTGGTGTGGTGAGAAATTGTGCATCGTTCTTTTTATATATTCTATTATCCTTACACCTTATTATCATAATTAATATATTTTTATCTTTTCCTTTGCTGTCTTGGTAAAGTGTTTTTATCTCAACCCGTGAGCTCTTTCTCTCTCCATTTCTCCTCCTCACCCCACCAGGGAGGGGAGGGGTGAGTGAGCGGATGATGCATGGTCCTGTTACCGTTCGGGGTTAAACCACAACAGAAAATTAGACTCTCAACAGATCAAAATGTCAGTCTAGAATGCACTCTGCTGACCCAGGCAAGGGGGGCTCTAATAACTTGGAAGAGCATTCAGAAGTTACCAAACCCAAATAATAACAATAACATGAAGACAACAGTGTTTGGATCCTAACAGTTCAGGTACTGGGAAAAACATATCTGCAAAAGACCAAGACCAGAAATTGGACAGCAGTACCACAGACCAATTTTTTCACCCCACCCTCCTTCTGGCACCTATCTGGTTCACTAAAATGTCCATGCTAATCCATGTATTCAAAAATGGGCATAGAATTTATTGCTTCACAGTGCACTTTTTTAGTTACTTCCAGGTGTCACCTGTGAAGCCTTGTGGGACCCCAGAAGTCCTCACACAGCTTCGCTTCACTCCTGCTCCACCAGCCACTGTGGGCTGCCAGTGACAAAAACTGTTTCACCCATCACTTGGGACAATCCTGTTTCCCAGGAATCTGGAGAGGCTTTGAAGAGGAGTTTCCAGGCCTGTGCCTGCTGCAGCCATCAGGTGCTGCTGCATACATAGCAGGTGAGAGACCCTACACCTTCAGCAACCCGAGCTCATGTTTTATCAATGAATGAAATCTGACAGCAGCAATGAAACAGGTCGGTCAGGGCTGGCTTTGAGCTGGCAGCATGTGTTCCTGCTGGTCTTCTCCAGTGAGAGCTCTGTGTAGTGCTGCTGGTTCTTCCCTCATCTGGAAAGTGGCACCTTTAATGCCTTTGAGCAGGTGGCAATCTAATGCATCTGCTGTTCTGTCCCTTGCACCATCTGTGCTCAGCAGAAGAGGGAGATAAAACTCTGAGAAAGGCTGATAAATTTCTGGTGGGGATGACCCCAGCATTCATTCAACTCTGGGGCCCCCAACACAAGGACATAGACCTGTTGGAGCAAGTCCAGAGGAAGGCCACGAAGATAAACGGGCCTAGAGCACTTCTCCTGTGAAGAGGCTTAGGGAGCTGGGGTTGTTGAGCCTGGAGAAGAGAAGGCTCCAGGGAAAATTCTAGCAACCTTCCAGCACCTAAAAGGGGCCTGCAAGAAAGCTGGAGAGGGACTTTTGACAAGGGCATGCAGTGATAGGACAAAGGGTGATGGCTTTCAATTGAAAGAGGGTAGATTCAGATTAGATACAAGGAAGAAATCCTTTACCACGAGGGTGGTGAAGCACTGGAACAGGTCGCCCAGAGAAGCTGTGGATGCCCCAACCCTGGAAGTGTTCAAGGCCAGGTTGGATGGGGCTTACCTGGCAACCTGGAGAGCAGGTAGCTCTAGGTAAGGGGGCCTACCTAGAGCAACCTGGTCTAGTGGGAGGTGTCCCTGCCCATGGCAGGGGGGGGGGAACAAGATGATCTTTTAAGGTCCCTTCCAAGCCAAGCCATTCTGTGATTCCACGATTCCCAGTGTAAGGGCCACCTCTGTGTAGACAGACACAAAAAGCCGTGAAGATCAGAGAGGCACCTGGGAGGAAACAGGTGTCACCTCGTAAGGGGCTAAGGCAGGACTGCACAAGAAAACAGTTATTTGATTATTTGCATGAGGACAGGTGAGGCTGATGATTTAAAGATCCCTCAGCATTTACTCTGCTCGAAGACAGAGCAGCTACTGTTGGTATTGCTTCCCACTTTGAATGCCTGAACATGTTGATAGAACCTCCTTCCAGCTCCTATCTTGAAGGATCTTTCACAGTATAACACAGGCATTTCCAAGGAACATTTGCATTTTCTGAAAAGGTACAAATTCTTTTGGTCAGGAAGACATTGTCTCACGGTCGTATGCTATGAAAACCTGTATTTGCTAATGCAAACAATAAATTTTACCATTGACTAAATTTGAGCTTTAATGAAACCTGTAACTTTCATATGAGTAAATCCATACAATCAAAATAATTAGGCATGAAAATGCTAAGAACAAACCCAATCAGCCATTCTTTGAGACACGTACCTAAGGGAGATGACAGACCTGTTGAACCACTAAAGCTGCAATCTCATTTGGAAAATACACATGCATTTTTATTTCTAAATTCTGTAAGAACTGGGAGAAAGACTGTGCAGGTTTGGTAGTGAATAGCACAGCAGAAATGAGCATTTATTCCAACACAGGGCTCTGGAAAGTAGTTGAAATATAAAAACTGTGTGCAATAGTCACCTGTACAGGAACTCCTGGATTGGTCAAGGGAAGTTCACGTCCCTTTGAGAATAAGCACAGGATGAACAGATTAACAGGGCACCTTTCCAAATGAGCCCTTATTGACAAACATTACTCAATTTAGGAGAAAAATATCATGAAAGCTACCAACGATTCCATCAGCAGTCATACACACAGAGAAGCCTTGGGATGACACTAGCAGAAAACATAAAACAACAAGGGGAGCACCTGATTCAGGTATCACGAAGACGCAAGAAGCTCAGTGCAAACCTGCATTTTCTGGTGCACACCAGATAATCTGCCTTAAAAGTTTCTATCAATTCTCAGTTCAAGAAAAATTAGTAAAAGTTCATCAGTAACTTTTAACAGAAGCCCTAGATTTTCTTGATACGGCTCTGCTCATGATTTTGTTAAATCATTTTATAGTAAAGATTAGGATTAACCTATAAATGCACAAAGATGCAAAGAAATTAGAGTGGCTTCTGTAGTAACACAGGGATACAGAAGTGAATCTGGCATAGCTGATGGTGTTCTGCATCCTGGCATTAAATACATGGTCTGGAGCGGGACGATGGCCCTCGTGCTGAATTGTGCAGCCTTTACGTAAATGAAAACTGGCACATTTCTGCCATGCTATGTTTTCATTGCACTAAGAAACGGGAGATCACAAAGCAGAGGAAAAAAGTGTGGGAATTGGTTTTTGGGGGTGTGTGTGTGTGTGTGTTTGTTTAGCAGGGGTGTATTGGGGGGGGCATTTCTGTTTTGCCCCTTTGGGAGATTGCAGAGACTTAATGTGCTGCTGTTCTGTTCGTTTGTAAAGAAACGATGCCCTTACTGTTGGTATTTGTTAATCGGAGGTAGACAGGAGGAAGAAGGGGATCATTTGTTTTCCCATGTCAGGGAACACCAACACAGATGAGATACTGCAGGAGAACCCTTCAGAGTGCCCTGCCACGGGCAATGACGGCTGACAAAGTCACACTGGATGGAGAGAGTGTGTACCTACACAGCAGTGACTTACACTCCCACGTTAGGAAGGGGCAGGTTCTCAGCCTAACAGTACTAAGAGGGAATAAATAGGGAAGTGAAGTTTTGGTCAGTTCATGAGAAGAAAAACAAGAGGCAGATCTCTGTACTGTATCAAATACTACATTACCTAGAGAGGTTTCAGAGATGCACATCCATAGTGTGTTTAATTGTGCCCTTTTGCAGACTGCACAGATCTACAAAATTTGAGGTATTTATGTATATATGTATATTTAAATTGCAACACACTCCTTTATCACCTTGTGATGGTAATTTTACAGAACCTCCACTGCAGGGAGCTCCCAGGCCTGCAGCACCCTGCAAAACCTCGGGCCATGCTGCTGTGGTGTCTGGGATCATCCCAGTCCTGCACCTTTGTCATTAATTGCTCACAGAAGACTTTTTTACTGCCCTTTATTTAAGGATCAACTGCCACTATGCCTTTAATGCAGTATTTACTTCCTGTTCACTCCATGCTCTGCCTTTGCCTGGCTTTCCCATGTAAACTCTAAGCTCTTCATGACAGCAACTTTCCGGTGCTGTATGATGCCAAGCCCAGCAAGCTAGGATCGCTTCTGTAACAGTCCTGACCTAACCCAGCAGCTCATATGGGAAAACCAAGGCTGAGGAAGTAGGACTGCCGCCCTTCTGCTGCAGAGCAGTGCGCAGAGCTGGGGAAGGGCTGGAGGAGCAGCCAGCACGGCTGGCTTCCCGGTGCCAGTGTCACTCCCCTGCTGATCTGCAGTTGTGCCCCATGACGGTTACAGAGAGCGGGGTTACAGATCCTCAAGTTTTCTTGTTTACTATATAAGCTGACTTTGGTCATCAGCTGCCAAATGGCAGAAACAGAATAGGATGAGTGTACCTGTAGCTGAACACCAAGCCCAGAAGTGCCATTTAGCCCTGTGGTCTCTTTTGCTCCCACACATTCTTCATTTTGACATTTCACAGAATGTATTGGTCAAAACTGTCACCTAATTGCAGCAATGACCTCTTGGTTAAGAGCAAACTCTTGGCAAAATTTCAAGCTGTAGTCATTTCAAGTGAATCCAATTGCAAGAAAACAACTGCCTTTAAAGCTGTCATTCCTTGTGGCATGGCTGTTACTGCCATCCCATGAAGCACACATGTCACATCCTCTAAGTCCATCCTCTAGCTGACCCACATCAGCCCTTGGAATTCCAGTGGTTTTGTGATTCCCATTAAAAAGACCAAACACTGGACAGTTTTGTGCATAAGGCAGACTTTTACCTGGCAGTAACTCAGCAATTTTGTAAATCTGAAGAAATAAAAAGTAGCCAAATATGTCTCCTGTGGTCAATACATTGTCTTCAATTTTTTCTCTTGTATTTTTAAGTGGTATTTTCCAATTTAATTTTTTGTCTATCTTAAAATATCTGAAAGTGAAGTAAGCTACACATGAATATTTTATTAGACTTGGCATTATGCAAATTCGAGAAGTTTGGACTTAACCATAAATTAGCTCTCAGCTCCCCCGAGGACTGCTCACATGATTTCCCACCTATTAAACACTGACCCTCAGCATTCTTCTGCTCTGGAAGAGCTGAATCCAATTCCTGACTCGACCCTGTACAGATAGATAGAGATAGGTTAGGGCTTTAAAAGCCAGCCTGGAAAGCAGACCTCCTTTGGCTGTTGATGGAAGCGTAATTATTTTTAAAAACCTTTCAATATGAGTGACATATAGAAAAGAGGTATGAACACTATTCATATGATTTCCATACTCTGAAACAGTGATTTCGATTGGGCTTGTAGCACTGTAGCAGTTTACTTCAGCAATACTGCCCCCTCATCTCACACAATATTAGGGAAATCCATAATTAAAGGCAGATCAAAATGCTAAACTCAAAGTCTTCTGCCTTGCCTGTTCCTCCCCTACAATGTACAAACACAAATTAGAGCACTCAAGTACAGCCCTGCACTAAGAATCTAAATATGCCTCTTGATCCAAAACCGACAGAAACAAAAAGGTATTTCTTAGGGAACTCTTAAGATGATTATTACTTACAGCACACGGTTTATTTGCAACTACCAAACACTACAGGCTAGATGAATCTCCAAGCTCTTCTTTTTGTTACTCACCAGAATCAGAAGTATGATATGCTTAATTTAAACCATATTTCTCAAACCTCTAAGTGGTTTAACAGAGCTGAAAAGCTTGACATAAAATTGTTTTCTACAGGGTGACATTTTTTCTATCAAAAATTCACAAGCTCCAATAAGCAAACTGAAAAAATAAATTACAAGTGTGTTCTTCCCAATACATACGTTCTTCCTTTAACACATTTTCTTGAGCCCCTGGCACACTTTCTACACAGCATGTTACAGCATAGCAAGATGCATTTGCTACAGGTATGTAACTTAAAACTGTTTGTAAGAAACATCCTAAACATATCCCTTGCTGTAAATGTGACATCTTTACAGCATATGCTTAGTAAATGAAAGCCATGGGAAAAGGAGGAAAGTCAGGATACCTCCCATATAACTGATTGTAAATTCTTGGGCACCAGGTTTATATTCTTAATAACCTACTAGTTAGACTTAGTGTGTCTGTTCCATCTAAGTCAATTTAAATGAGGTGTACCAGATACAGTACATAAAGTGTTTCATACTTGTGGAGATATGTTTAACTATTGTTTCTGTAGGAAAATCTAATAGCTAGCTCCATTTAATCACTGTCAGATGTTCTACATGTTGCAAGTGGTAACTTCCTTGACACAAACTGCTTTTAATCAGGAATCTCCAACATATCTTGCATACATCTCAGACTGACTCTTGTGATACATTAAAAACTTTTTAAAGTATTTATTTTTTGGTCATGTTACCCTGGTTTACTTTTTGCTTTACTGGGTCCTTAGGAAAAACCCTACAAGGTAACTTTTTCTTTCTCCGGAAAAGGCTATGAATTCCATGGGGTTTCATAAAAATTAAAACACCAATGTAACACCCCCCACCTCTCCCTCCCACAAGCTCTCACCACACTTACATGGAGTCTGGGTTAATACAACCAATTTTGTCAAACTGGTGCAAAACCCAGCCTTGGGCCCAGTGCAGTGTTACTGTCCCAATCTCAACGTTTGTTTGTAAACACATCTTGGCTGAGAGCACATGGATGGAGCACTGATAATAACAGCCTTCAAGCTATGTTCTTTAACTTCTCTGACTCGAAAAAGGCAATCAAAGCCACCCCCCAATGTGTGATTAAATATACGCAGGGGATAATCTCGCCTCCAAAAAGCTGGAGAAAAGGTGGTGTCGAGACTGGTCTGAAGTGGCCTCCTTAACAGAAAAGGACGGTCCCTTTTTGTGTACATCATGATTTGCTTTGGGATTTCTGTTGTGCCCCGTAAGCCTACAGGATATTACAGCAGCTTTTGTGTCGCTGGTGACCCAGCTGTTCATTATTGAAAAATTCCACTGCTTGATGCTGAGGGCAGGAAGGCTGACCCCTCATCTTATGGACGTTACTATCTTTCAAAAGATACAGGATTAAAGGGCCGAGCAAAATCTGGAGAAAAGCTATGTCTGGTTTTCTGTGTTTTCGTTGTCTTTCGCTATATAGGCCCAGAGAGGGATGTTTGTACAGGATTTAATTAGTTGGAATCAGGCTGAGATTATTGTTGAGACTATTTACTCAGCGAATCTCCAGTCTGAGCTGGAGCTCAAAATGAGTCTGAATAAGAAAATCGAGGAGTGCTCAGTCTTACCGCTCATATTTTGTAACAAGCAGCGAGACACGGATGTGAAGGGTCTGATCATGTGAGGCACTGAATGTCCTTCGTTCCCACTGGGATCAATATAGCATGGGGGAACTATCATTATATCACGATTGAGCCTTAATCAGCTATAAATAGCAAGTGAGACGATCACAAAAGCCCTTAAGGTTTCAGAACTTCTACTGCATTCTCTTGGGGAGCAGCATGGCTATAACACTAGAGCATGATAGAGCACAAGAAGCAATAAAAGGCATGTTGTTATCACTACTACAGTTGTGGTGATTCAGTCATTCCATATAGATCAGCTTTTTATCATTAAAAAGGTTAGGAATATAATATTTGTTTTTACATATTTATTTTTAAAATTAAAGCATCAAGATTTGGACATAAGACTCTGGACCCATCAGCTTCAGTGAAAAAGAATACATTGCATCTTCTAGATACAAGTAAGGTAGCTGGAAGTAGAAGCTAGAGGGGCAATCAACATGGGAAAAAAGCAAGGAATACAGTTCCGTAGTAGGACATGACCGTCTCTGACAACACAGAGCATTTGCTGCCGGGGCCTCCCTGACTTGGGGATGAAGGAGATTCTGGCAGGAGATTCCCTAGGATTCACATCTTAAACTCCTCAATAATTCAGGGCTCTGAGCCCTCTGCATTTCAAAGGGAGGGGAGCCGCTATTAGGAAAGGTTTGTAAAGGTCAATAAGCTGCTGCTCATACTTTGCACAATAACACAGAAGCGGTCCCTCCACCTACCCTCCCAGCAGTGCTCCTCTGGGCAAGCATTCAGGTGGAAAGCCACTGCAATACACATCGTTATCAGACTACATTTCCTTGCAGGAAGACCGCTACCAAAATTATGAATAGCTACTTGCAGATGCAAGTGGTCATTCTCCAGTATATTAGAGGAGGCACTAAGATTGCTAAAGAGGAAAAAAGCGTGTGGGGTCAGCCACCCTAGGCCAGGCACAATCCTCGTCCGAAAATGACTGCTTGTGACTTATTAGACTTGAAATCTTGATGATGACTCAGAGCTAGATGCCAGGACCTCATGTCTTGAACACTAAACAAGCCCAACAGCATTACTGCAGCAACTTCCCATCATTAGAGGAGAGTGCACAGCAACCAAAAGATTTCTGCCGTGAAGAAGGATGTTTAAGGTGAGGCGGCCGTTGCTTTGGTTGCACTGGTTACTATGGCATGGACCTGGCCCTGCCCGCGAGGGGACAGAGAGCTTTGAGGGCACATTGGTCTGCAGATGTTACCATTCATGACACTGCTTACTGCGGAGGGGAAAAGCCCTTCCCAGGGGCACAAGGCCCCTTGTTGCCTGGCTGCACTATTTTAGTCCAAATAATACTGTCTTAAAGTCACACTCACCAGACTGAAGAGTAACAGATACAGAGAAAGCAAACACACAAACTCCAGTGGATCCTCACCAGTCAGACACCAGTGACCGCCTGTTTCAAAAGACAAAAGCATGCTTTGACCCACGCCTCAAAGCAAAAGGCAGCAAGCATACTGAACATGTCCTCAGCTACTGGGAAATTAAAATAAAGCAAGGAAGTAGAGGAAAATTCTGTGCTGCTCTCAGATCCCAGCTCTGACTTTCTACCAGTTTTTGAGCAAACTCTTGGCATTGGCTCAAAAGGCTTTTTGTGAACATGTTCTCAGCATTTTTCCTTTAAAGACATATAACCTAAAGTAAAAGAATAAAGCCAGACTGAGATTTATGCTGCAGCTTTCTCTCACTTCCCCCCTCCTTTTGGTAAATTACTGATGTTGATGTATTAGTCAGCCCTGCAAGCTGTGGGCATATGACTTCAAAGGCAGAGGTTTACCCTGCCAGGAAAGACAACAGGACGGACCTCTCCGGTGCTGGGGCCCGGACCCTGCAGCCGAGCAAGGCTGAAAGGCATCTTCTCCATAGCCGCTGGGTAGCACTGGGAACCTCCCCAGACCTTTGCCAACTGTTCTCAACATGCCTGATGGATCACAGGGCCTAAGGAAATTATTGCCATGTTTATATTACACATTTATATTATCTGCTTGCAGAAACCATAGCCCTCCTTATGCACAGAGACTCTTGCAGCAGACAATGAACAGAAAAACCTTTCAGATATTTTGCTAGGGATCCTGTAATGAAACAGCAAGTATGCATTCTTCCCTGAAATGCACTATAAGATTTTGTAAATAAAGATTTTCTTGAAAGTTAAGATTTCATAAAATTCGGAGTATGGAAGAAGAGCTGCACGTCTCAGCTCAGAGACAGAAATCCTGGAGCACTGCGCTCCCAGGGGGCCTGATCCAGCTCTGCAGTTGGAGGGAGTCGGCCTGCCAGCACAGCAGGCTGCAGCCCCGTCTTCGCGAGAGTGGCGGCTTGACCGGATGGCTTCTTGCACTACTCAGCAAGCATTGCACATGTAACACAGCTTGCAAAAGTGGGTAAACTGTTTATGTCCTTCAAGAGGAAGATTGTGTATATTTGCTGAATTATTAGTTAAGAAATTAACCACAAAGGTTTTTTTTTCTTTAAGTAGTGTAAAAAACCCAATAATTTTAAACAAGGTAAAGTTCTGTGAGGACCGGCTCATTTAAAATAACCATGCCATGGAGGTTTACCTCTGTCCAAGCTGCAGTGAAATTCAGATCCTTCTGATTTAAAACTCTGAAGCACAAAGGAGCGCTGCAGTACCACAGCACAACCTGCGAGCACGTCTGCAGCTGACACTGGACTGCCAGCACAGGCACTAGCTGGACACAGTGCCATCAGAAAGTGAATGAAGAGCGGGTTTGAGGCTGGAATATACATGGGACATGGAGTTTCGGTGTGCACTGGCAGACAAATAGATTGTGGGCGCGTAGCAGTACTGCAAGGGCAAACCGTTTGAATCCCTTACTACTGATGTAAACCACTGAGTATCCACGAAGAACTACAGCTCCATCTCCAGCGACAGGCCAGCAGGGCATCAGACCTCCACAGCCCCGCTGGCAGGCAAATCACTGCACGGCATGACAGCATCAGAACCCGCTGCCCTGGCCGCTCAGCATCAGGACCCGCTGCCCCGGCCGCTCGGGCTCCCTTTTGTGCTCCAGCACCCAGGAAAGGGGCTCTGTGGGGCCAAGGGAAGGGTGGCACAGGCAGCTGCATATCTCACACCGTCACCTGATGGACAGGGGAGACCCTGCACGGGACCAACACCCATGTTTGGCGCAGCGTCCACCCAGGACCGCAGCACTGCAGCAGCATGGATGCAGCATCCCTGTCCACAGAGGAAAGCACAGGCTGTGAATTCAGTGCTGTGGTTGCTTGGTTATTCAGCAGATGACCAGAAAAGCACTGCAGCACATGCCCATTTGTTTGGCTTTGCAACCACACTTGCTCCTTTGTTGAGCCAACACGCAGAGGAACAGGGCGTAAAACGACAGCCGAAGGCAACCAGGCTGCAAGCACCACGCTCTGCCCCCACGAGCCCTGTCACGCTGCACAGCCGGGCAGCCGTACACGCTTGCTGCCTTCACCAGGAGCTAATGAAAGCCCTTCCCCCCCCTTCTCCTCCTTTTCACAAAGGGCGAATGGATGGTTAAAAAGCCCTGATCTGATAGCTTGTCCAAGCCGTGCTGCACCTTGAGAGAATCAACATCCAAGCTGTCAACAGTGTGATTTCCCTATCAGGTCATCCTCCCATAGAGAGCGACCGGGGCCAACATTTCTGATGATTTATAAAGAAAACTGTTTTCACAGACAGAACATGAAAGACACAAGCTCTAGATTACCACTAAGATTAGCATGCAAAAATGTATTTGAATTTCTGATCAGCAGGAGGCTTCAAAGGGACCAAGTGCAGATTAGCAGGTGTTATGTGAAAAAAGAGAGAGAGCTTTTGTGCTACAAAGTTGCACGAGCAAAACAAATATGTCTTTCACTTTGAAGAGCTGGGGAGGAATTTGTGGCCATTGCCATGGAAACTCAACAGGCCTTACGCTGTAAAGCCAGATTTTGGAGACAGAACTGCTGTTATGTTTGTACGCTGCTGAATACAACATGTCTTTATCAGAAGACTGGTGGGGAAAGTTATATGACAATGTGACACCATTATGACACCTTTGTTTCAGCTGATTTTCCATTATCTGAAAATGGAAAGAGCACAGCAGGCACTTGCTTTCAGTAACAGACCCCTAAAAATTACATTATTTTGGAGAAACATTTCAAGGTTCCACAGGACTGTGGTTATAATTAACATCTAGCTCAATTTTCTGGGCTAATGTGGTCTCATGCAAAAATTGTGTAGGGTCAGTCTTTATGTTTTCAATTCTTTTTTCCACTTTTTTCACTCATCTCTGCGTCGTAACTGAACAGCACTCATGTGAATCACTGGGCCCTGATTAGTTAGCAATGGTCTTCCACCAAACCGAAGGTGCCACTTGGAGAGCCTGAGAGCACACTGCCACCATTTTCAATAGCCTCCGTGACCATGCTGGAGCCATTACAGATCCATATCCTCGAGGCCCTCCGAACAGTGCTTTGCTCTGGTGCAGGCAGCCGACCCTGGCAGCTGCCGCAGCCCCTCAGGGAGATCCCCACACAGCTGCCCCCCGGGGCCACAATCCGCAGGAACATGCCCGGAAGGACAGAAGAAAAGTCCCCATCCACGGCAGGAGATAAAAGAAGAGAAAGAACGGCAAAGGCAAGAGGTGGTGAGAAAGGCACTCTCCAAGGGGCAGCAACGGCAGGACAAGAGGCTCAGGCTGCAGAGCTCCTCCTGCCCACCTCTGTCTGCCCTTGGCTGCCCAGCATACCTGGCCCTGCTTGCAGGCATCGCTTTAAAAACTGAACACACCCACAATTAACCAGTTAGTCCACCACTAACTCAGCAGCAGCAACGGCACGCTTAAAACACACAATTAACTGATGCCAAGATACTACACTCGAAGGTCACAGTATCTCACAGCGTCCTCTACGCCACATAGCCTTTGCTCACCAAGCAGCCTAGCGGGGCTGACCGCAGGCTTTATGACCGGGGAGCCTGCTTGAAAGCCACTGGCGTTGGGGCAAGCCCGATTCTGAGGCCACAGACCTGCACCACCATGGTCGTCCCCGTGAGGAGCCACCCCAGACAGATGCCGTGGCTAGGCAAGGTCTCTT
>KL262037.1:11008-28581 GCA_000699545.1 Podiceps cristatus | reverse complement strand
GAAAAACCCCCTCTTTTTTTTTTTTTTTTTTTTTTTTTTTTTCCCCATGAACACTCAAGGTGATCCTAAGCTTCACTTGGAACGAGGGGACTTGGAACCCCCCTGGGGACCAGGATGGCTGAATATTTTTGGTGATGCTGCATAAGTAAGGAGCAATAAGAAGGAGCCTCCTTCCTCCAAAGTCACACCAGGAACTCCGCTCAAAACGTGGGAGAAGTCATGACATGGCCACCCTGTCCCTTCCCTAGTCCATAGAAACTCTCCGTGGCTGCCCAGCCCTCTCCTGGGAACCAGCTATAAATAGACTTAGTTGACTTTAAGCTCAAGAGAGATGATTCATGACCACCTGGGGCCATGCCCGGTTTCACTCAAGCCCTACTCCCCTTGCCCAACGTGGTTCGTGCGGGTGCGAGGGCAGGTATTGGCTGTGCCCAGGAATTGCTTCGCTCTGGAGAGCAACGAGTGCGCCTGGAAAGGCTCCAGCCTCGGGCAGCCTTTTCTGGTGGCCAACAGAAACCACGGTGCCCAGGAATTGCTTCGCTCTGGAGACCATCCAATGCGCCTGGAAAGGCTCCAGCCTCGGGCAGGCTTTTCTGGTGGCCAACATGGCCACCCATGGTGCGTGGGAAGGCAGCGAGGGAGGCTCTGCCCGGGATACGGGGCCGGATATGTCCCTCTGCCTGAATCGCTGGGTTTGGAGGTGGAATCTGAAGAGCGCAAGGAGCCTTTGGATGACTCCTGCTCGGCAGACTGGCGTGGCTGCGGGTCATGGGCATTCAATACCTGCAGCTCTGAGGGCCAGGCAATGAACCCATCCCCTTACTGCAAGCCCTGCTGCCTCTGTAGCCCTTCTTGCTAGTAATCGCTGGTCCTTTTGAGCAGCCGGAGGCTCCTGTCCATACAGGGGAATGTATACGGGCATTAACGTGGGAAGCTGCAGGCTGTAGGGGACCCAACACCAAGGAGAAATATTCCAGCCTCCCAGCAGCATGTCTGTTCCTCTAGGAAGACGCTCTTGCAGGTCAAAAGGAGACCCTGAAGTGTCAGTTCAGTTAGTTTAACGTTAATGAGCAGAAATCCCTGGCAGACGGCGGCGCTGGAGGGATGGGGAGATGCTGCAGGACCCTGGGCTGGATCCTGCCTGGAGCTGTGCACCACTCTGCTGGTCTCTGAACATCCGGAAGCTCCCCACATCTCCACGCTGATGTGCTGGGGTGCCACGCCAATCCCAGCACCCCTGCCCGTGTTGCCAGCTGCTGCGACGGCGCGCACCACCAGCACAGGGACAGGCAGGGTTGCGAAGCAACCTCCGCTTTCAAGCCCACGGTCCCAGTACCAGAGAAACCGAGTTGTGGATGCTGGTGGGGCAGGATGACACCCCATGCCTACAGGATGATTTGTGGCTCCTCCAGGCTTTCATAGATTTTTTTTTTTTTTTTATGTGCACAAAGCAGTACACGGCGAAGCCACCGTGACCTTGTGCTGTATCCAGCAAGAAGTACCACAGCCCCATAGGTGCTCAGCCATGTCTACTGCTCGGGACATCTTCCTGCAGAGTATTAGGATGTTTGTGAGGCTGAGATGTTTGTAAGGGTGTCCCCTAAAGAACGGTCCTTGTAAGTTATTTCAGTAATGGAAGCAGGGGGGTAGGATGCTCCTTTTTCTGTCTAGGGTCTGGTGACACACATTCTCCCAGGGGATGATCCCAGGAGCAGCAGGACCTGGATGGGTGTCCCCACCCCACAATAAAAAGGCTTTTTCTGGATGCCCACTCCAGGCTCTTGAGGGTGGGCTGCAGAAGGGCACAACTCCTCCACGCTACGAAGACCTCGAGCACAGGATGGAGCTGGAAGCAGAGGTGGGAGCAAGATCCCAGCTCTGGGACCGTGTGTTACAGCGGCGAGGCTGGAGACTCCCATGGGCAGGGACAGGCTTTTTTGTTTATCAGATGCTCCCAATGTGCAATCTGGTTTGTTCTTTGAGGGAAAACTATCCAAAAATCACATCCTCCCGCTGCTTTGCCCCTAATCCTTTTTTGTTGTTGTTGTTGTTGTTTTGTTTTCCCCAATCTGCAGAGCTTTTTCCAAGTCAGGTGAAACACCAAGTCGCCTGCATTGTCATGGCTTTGAGACACAGGATACAAAGGTTTTACCGACAGAGGAGGTTAGCCTTCCCCTCCCTGGCTTTTCCCAGTGAACGTGAGTGTAACCTTCCATGAAACCTTCATGCAGATTACCCTGCCTCAGTCTCAAAGTCCGCAGAGAAAATAATTTGAATAGAGTTTAGCGAATCAAGCAAATTAGAAAGGCTCTGCAGAGCCACCTTGTGCCCATCAAACGTGCCCTGGAAAAACACAGCAGTTCAAAGGCAAGGCGTCTGAATAAAATATACACAATTTATTTATAGGAGGTTTACAGCTGTACAACGTTGGCTTTCTGTTTGGGCCACTCTCTGATCTTGTGCAGCGTGACACGTCAGTGCCTTTGGAGACGAAGACAAGTCACAGCCTGTTTTAACAGGCAGACGTCAAAAAGAAATGGATTTCACAGAGTATAATGGTAGGCTACTGGCAACCATTGAAATGATTAACAAAAGAAATGGAAAATACATTAGAGAAATGTCCTACACCGCCTAGGAGGGATTGAAAAGTGCTTATCAGACCTGCCCTCCTCTCAGACAAAAAAATCCTGAATATTTCTGTTTACTTCATTCAAAGAGAAAGGCATCAACTTTAGGAATGGCATTTCAATAACTGCCCTCCCTCATCTGCTCTACAAACAAACGAAAAAAAAAAAAAAAGCAACATAGGTAATTTTTGTTATTCCATTGGAAATGTAGGGGGAAGAAGGCTTCTGCTCTAACTTTTTAAAAGTTTTGGAAAAAAAAAAAAAAAAAGGACAAATATTATGAATATTAAGACATTTTGGTCCTGATATAGTGTGATGATTTATTTATTTTTTTTTTAAATGAAGAAGCAGCAGCTGTTAAAAAGCTGCCTTTCCTCTCGTTATGGCTTGATTCTCTGTAGGGAGGAAGGAGGCTGCCCACAGGTACCGGGACACCGCAACTCCTTGGCAAGCTTCAGCGCCGTTCCTTGGGGATGACGGCACGGTTGGGCACGTCAGGGCACCCCTGGCCAAATGGCTCTCATTTGCTGAAGCTGTCAGTAGCCTGATTGCCTGAGAAAACAAGGCTAATGCAGGCAGGCTGGCTGACCCCATCTGCTGCTGATGGTGCAAAGCTCCTCTGATGTTCCTGTGATGTTCTCCCTTAGCTAAATAGCTTCTCCCTGCCAGGTGAGGTATCTTTAGGCAGTACAGTCCCTCTCACATACCACTCTGAACGTGAGCCTGTGAGATCTTCTCTTAAGACCTAAATCGTACATTCTGGCCCCACAATTCAGCTTCCATTTATTTTCCGTGATGAGTCCCATGAACAAAAACAGAATAAAATCAAAATATCTCTGAATCGGGCTGCCCAAATTCAAGGATTTCCTTTGACCTTGAGGTCAAAATGTCAATTTGCCGAACTAGGAGCACTGGAGCCAATTCTGCAAGATGCGGAACTAAACCAGGTCCCAGTGATGGCAACAGGAGTCGGAGGGTACTCAGGAGACCTGGAAAGAGCATCCTGTGGGCCACTGCTTGCCTCTAAGTCCTGGACAACAAGATCTAAGAAAATGAGCAATTTGGCCAAAAACCCAATTCAAAACTCCAGGAGATGAACTCTAGAAACTCTGAAAATGAGGAAAGGGGAACAACAGCCTGCAAAAAATCGATGAAGTTGTACTCTATGCTTCTGGATGCACCAAGAATGGAGCTGGCAGCTAATGTGACTTTGGGGAACACCTTATCACATTACAGACTTATCAGATCTTTAGGGACTTTAAAAAAAAAATACAGACTTGCAGCACAAACATGGACATTTAGTGGGACAAACAGGTACTCTCCTTGCTATGGCAAAAGAAGGCTTTCCTTGTCGTTCCAGGCAGATGACTCTGCTCAGGCCAAGATCCATCAAGATTACATCGTATGTATTCATTTCCACTTGCATGCAGGTGACTGCAAAATATTTGCTTGTTAGAAAAATGTGACAGAAAAAACCCTTAACTTGCACCATGTTTAAAGGCACATGAATAAAAAAAATCCAACCTAACAACAGGAGAAAAAAAATGGCTTGAAACCTGCCCTGATCAGCTGGTGGAAGACCAGGCAAGGGTTTGTTGTTTGGCTTATCTGGGATGGTTTATTAGAAGCCGGATCCTGCCACCCAGTGGAATATGGGAGAGAAACCCAGTCTTCATGGGAAACAGGAGGAGGGCACGGCCCCAGACGTGGCCCCAAGGATGTGTTTGGGTTGTGCTTGTGAGACTGGCTCTAGCACTGTGCAACTCATCCTCCGGGCCAGGAGACTGGAAATCAAGGGTGAGAGATGGACACGGGTATGAATTAAATACTCCCAGCATTTTCAGGCTGCACTGGGAGCAGTGCTCCTCTTCTCTCCTTTAGTGCAAGCTAAAATCCCACTATTATTTAAAAGAAATCGGGAAAGCGAGGCACTGAGAAATGATGCACTGCATGCTGCAGTAAGGATGGAGCCCATTGAGCAAAGCTCCCCATCCCTTGGACCTGACACTTTGGCCTTCAGAGGAACTGATCTCTTCTTACCTACACACTGAACGGCTCCAGCAGACAACTCATCCCAGCTGCTGGGGTGAGCTCTTGGGATGGGGACTGCATGAAGACACGGAGACAGCAGGCACCACGGCAGTTCGAGAGGCACACGGAGGAGCTGAGTCTGGATTGATTCAAAAACTTGACCCCAGAGAACAGTGGTCCCACCATGGGTGCTGGGATCTTTGTATCTGTCAGAGTTGTATGGGGTTGAACAAGACTCGGGAGGAGAGAGATTGTCCCTAAAATGATGGAGCCTTTAGTCTTGTTGACCCCGTGGATTTGGGACTGCCTTGATGCATTTTCCTTCCAGTTGCACTATGCGAACCCCTACCCAGGAAACATCCAAAAAGCCCCAATCTACTCTTCCACTTCTTTTCTGAGGTGCCTCCACAGAGAAGCGATTAAATGGCAGTTTCACGGGAGACGGCTCCACGCGCACTACTCTAAAACCAAGCAGACACATCGAAGACGCACTGAAGCAGCTGGTGGGACCGCAGTGGCCACACGTGTGCATGGTGGCACGTGTGTGCCAGCCTGTGTAAACAAACAGCAGCTCTGGCTGTCAGGACACACCGCGTGCTCGCAGCGATCCCACAGGGCAGCGATGGGGGCTGCAGAGGACGCCAGCAGGAGGATCGTTGCGGTTCCCCAAAAAGGCACCATTTTTTAACATTGAAAACACAAGATTGGCTCCTTTGAGTGGAATGCATGCATAGTCCATATACACTTTGCGGATGGTAGGTAGGCTCTGTGCGTGTGTCTGTGTGTATATATATCTATATATGTTTGTGTGCATGTTTATTACACATATGTGGCACCAGAAGAAGAGTCCTTGAGTACTTAGACGTTGGTGAGGATGTTACTGCTGAGCAGCCTCACAGCGATGGTTCCAGAGAGATCATTCGATCTCCTGTTCCCTTTGTCCTGGAGATGCAGTGTGTGCACGGACTGCCGGTCACTGGGATCCCCCGTGAGCACCACTTGGCCCAAGAACTCATCGCTTATTAAGTTGTGGTTCCAGATCTGGGGAAAGAAATTGAGACATGAGGGCAGCTCCTTGAGGGATGCAGCCAACCTTCATGCACTGGGGAGAAGGGGTTAATGAGGACCTGCTCTGAGCTGGAGCTGTGGAGGTGGTTGAGGTGTGTGGGGTTCACTCTCTAAGCAAGAGGAGCGAAGGCCATGCATTTATGAGATGTCACTGCTCAGCCACGGTGGTGAGAGGTTGAGCTGCATCAACTGATGATGCTCAGCCTTGGGGAACAGACTCGCTGTGGACAGTGTGAGGAGAGGGCGGGTAGAGGAACCCAAGTGAGAGAGGGTCTCCATCCCTCAGCTCACTCCTTGCCTGCCATGTACCTGAACAATGATGGGTTGTCCTGGCTTCTTGCGGTAGAAGAGCCCTTTCACATCAAATTCTGGAGACAACGTGTTCTTCTTCACTGGAGAGCGAACTTTTTGCCCTTCGCACTTCATGATCACATAAGGGTCAGCTCCTGGGGAGACAAAATGGAATTTTTGCTTTGTTGCAGCTCCTGTAATTCCTGAGATCCCTTTCCCAGGGGTGTCATGCAGCACTTTTCCTCCACACCCCACCAGAGGAGATGGGTATCTGCCAAAGAGTTCATCACACCCCACATGACACCCATGAAGCTCAGCTCTTGGGCTCAGGTTTACTTCTGTTAGGTGACGTTGTCCCTGGACAGCAAGTGTTGATAGACTGCTATGAAATGTCCACCTCTTCCTTGACCCCATATTCTATGTAAACACTCCTTCATGACTCCAAATCCTCCTGACCTTTGGGACAAATCTTTCATGGAAGACACAGAGAAAGAGAAAGACATGGAGAAGAGAAACAGACTCACAGAGGTTGTTTCATGCAAGGAAACTCCAAGAAGACAAGGGCCTTCAAGCTGCAAGACCCCACTTGCTTCCACTGCAGCTCATGTACTCCCAAGCCAGGCTAACCTGGGTTTTACTTTAAGGTGAGAACTAGCTACCTCAGCACAGATCATTACCACATCTTCCTCTTAGACTTCATGAGGCTCAAATGCTGCAGGAGCTGTCAGTATAACACCTAATTTTGGGGTAAGAAAAGTGCTGGGTGGTCAAGGTGATGAGAGATGGCACAATGCTAAGACAAAATTAAGTGTCAAGATGTGCTAATTTATGAGATCAAAAATGAGACCATTTGGGCACTGGGAAGGTTTGGTGAACAACTAATGATGGGGAGCCTTAGGATGGAAATATATTTAAAAAGCTTTTAAAGAGGTGAAGATAGTTCTTAGAGTATTTGCTGTGGGCAAGAATTCAAGGAGAAGATCAAAATATCAAACAGGATCATTGGTGGTAGTGAGAGACATGGGGAAGAGAAAGACTGGGCATTGAGGGGCAACCGGGGAAGAGAAAGACTGGGCATTGAGGGGCAACCAGGAGAAATGATCGGGAAGTGGAGGAGAAAGTGGGAAAGAAAAGTTATTGCAATATTTCAGCTGGAACAAGACAGTCATGGGGAACAACCAGGCCACGAAGATGGAGAGTACAGTTACCAAGTTCACAGACTACCAGCCCACAGCTGGACAGTACCTGAGCTTCCAGGAGAGGGAAAAAGTCCTTCTTTAGCGAACAACTTTCCCTTATGAAACAAATGCTCATTTTGGGAATTTCAGTAGAGAATGAGCTATTGCTACGGAAATTTAACTGCCAGAATGCATTTTCTTACCATGAGCTTTAGAGACTATGATGGAAACACAGACCAGGTGGATGAGTTTTCTTGTCCAAGGGAAATGTGGAAATAAGAAGGAACAAATCATCCCCTTCTGGGGGCCAGGGATTTCAGAACCACATCTTTGATTGCCAGACCACCTCCCTGCTAGCTTTCTGTTTGTAAGGACCTGGCTCCTCTGGTGAGACACAGCTGCTGGATTTCACAGCTGTTTTTCCAAACTAGCCTTGTCCCATTAAATCCTCATATTCCATCAGCCAGAGCCAAATTCTCATCTGTAAATCACTATTCCCAAAGTAGTGTGAAAGGCCTGGGCTGGGAGATGCGAGAGATGTCATTGCACTGAAAAGCACCAAACATGCAGGCTCTTGGTGGCGGGACATGAACAGCTGGAAAACAGATTAAAAAAACAAAACAAAACAAAAACCAAACACAATTCCCAGCAGCTTATGCTGAAAAAATATTTTATGGCTCCAGAACTCAGATGTGCTCTTGTCTGAAGGAAAGATAAATCTTGTCTCTGTGAACAGTTCAGAGATTTTTGGCTACAGATTTCCCTGCATTGCTACAGATACACTCAGCTACTTTCAGTAACCCAAGAAAAAGTGACCTTCCCTGGGCAAAATTCCCACCCCAAACACCAGACAGGATAGCAGGACTCCCTTTGCGGCATGTGGTAACTAAGCAAATTGGACTTGTTTTTGCTCAAAGGAAGGATCCTGCTCATTGCTTTCAGGGCTCCAGCCCTGATAATAATGCTTGGGTGAAAAAAAAAATAATAAAATTAATTACATTTTTAATTTAGATTTTTTAAATTTTACGTTTTCAATTTCTATACTTTAAACTTGTCTTGAAAGTGCCTGGCTAAGCCTTGCCACATTCAGTACATGACCTTGGTGCAGGAGACGGGAGAAAGGCTAGGATCTGTTCCATTCCCATGATGGAAAGGCATTTGATTCTTGATCACAATCTCTAGGCCTTCCACCCCTATTTCAGCAGTCTTCCTGTAAAAGCCATCACTATCCCCGGGTTTCTGGGTCCAGATGCCCCATGAGGACTGAAGACAGGGCTCCTGCCGTGAACTTCTGTGTGGCTGTAGGACATGGTGAGGCATGGTGCTGCTGCTGTCATGCAAGGGAAGTGTTGGATGTCAAAACTGCATGGCAGGACCATGAAAATGAACCTTTAGAGGACGAAGGAGAGAGACACACATTGCACCGTGCTGTGGTGGCTGAGGTCAGAGGGCTCTGAGGAGCCAAGTGTGGAGCAGGACTTAGATGG
Source organism: Podiceps cristatus (assembly GCA_000699545.1). NCBI lineage: Eukaryota > Metazoa > Chordata > Aves > Podicipediformes > Podicipedidae > Podiceps > Podiceps cristatus. Next base: position 19,899 of record KL262037.1, on the reverse strand, counting down.
AGAGGCCTTCAATCCACACCATCCCAGAATGACCTAAATTTGACCTACCCTCTACTGATAGACATCTATCCAGCCTCCAGTGATGAAGACTACCCCAGCACATCAGCCTGTTCCATTGCTTCTCTGTCTTTCCTAGGAAACAGCCTTTAAATACGATTCCTGACTTCTACAGCTGCTCATACTCAGAAGAAAAGCCTGGATTGCTATAAGACCCCTGCTAAGGGCTTTGGGGAAGTGTTGGGAGGCTCTCCCAAGGATCTGAGACGACAGCCTAAATAAAACAGCTCACTGATAGTGACCACAGCAAGAAGTGAGTTTGATTCTCCATGGACTTTCTTCTCCACTGGTGTCTGAATCAGGCGTGTTCACTGAAAAAAAAATCTGGGGACATAAAAAAATCCCAGCAACCTCTCACCTCACGAAACCACCTCCTCCTTTTCCCATTGAAACAACCAATTCCCAACTCCTCCAGGACGAGACCACAGGCAGGGAAAGGCTAGTACCTCCTTGGGAGTCCTGATTCTTGAGCCCGGCTGCGGCGAGGACATGGATCTGTGACACCACTTGCGGGTAACCACACATGCCACTCCAGCAGGTACGTGGTGGCTCATCCAGCGTCAGCTCTCTGCAAGGAAAAACGTGGCCTGTGAGAGGAGCCCAGCCAGAGAGGTGCCCATGGGAGGCCAGAGAGTTTGCTGTAGCACGATGGAAGGACCATGCAGTGTCCACTGTCAGACTCCGGTCCCCACTCCGATCTCATCATCCCAGGTTTGGGATGTTCTCCCATGTCACGCTTAGAAGCAGAGTGAGAGCTTCTCTGCATGTCTGTGGTTAGACCTGTAAAGAAGCCCTGTCTCTTGGCCGTCCTTGAAAGGAAGCCAACCACCAGCTCCAGGCAAGGCTATGACCAATTCCATTCAGGAAAACCCCATGTCAAAAGCACTGGGCTCTCTCAAAACAGCCAGCTCTTCCCCGTCACTGCTCTTGCTCCTTACCGGCAATCTGAAGGCACATCAGTGAAAATCCTGAGAAGGAATTCGCCTATGTGACCGGGGTCAAAAGTGGTGGGGATGATGACGTAGCGGCCTTCCTTCAGGTCCGTCCTCAGGAAGACGCTGCGGGAGTTAATGTAAATGGAGCTGGCCACCTTCTGCTGCAGGGTGTGCATCCGGTAGCTCCTGTTCAGCTCCACCTGGGCAGAGACCACAGCGGGACGATCAGCAGGACAGCGGTGGGTGACAATGTATTGGTATCCAGGCTGGGGGGCTAGGCTGCAGGGACCGATCCCACAGTGCTGGGAGAGCTGGAGTTTCTTCGCCCTTCCATACTGTGAGGGTGACGGAGCCCCAGCACAGGCTGCCCAGAGAGGTGTGGGGTCTCCTGCTCTGGGGATACTCAAACCCGCCTGGACGCGTCCTGGGCACCTGCTCTGGGTGACCCTGCTCTAGCGGGGAGACACGAGATGGTCTCCAGAGGTCCCTGCCAGCTCCCACCATTCTGTGATTCTGTGATTTTGTGATTCTGTGAGTTAAGCAAACCAGCAAAATGGTCCCAACTGGGCTGGATGGAAAACAAGTGTGGACATGGCGCTGTCAGTTCTCTTGGCTCAGGGACTCGTTTTCTCTTGCATCCCAGCTTGACACTGGGGGCCCAGTAAGCAACACATAAGGATCAGTCTAACGAATTTCAATATTTGGAGATAACAGAATACCCATTGTTTTTAGCAAGGAGAACTTGTCCATGCTGTCACTGTTCACCTCTGAAATCTCTCACTATCTCTAGAGGGGCTCTGGCTGTGCTGAAGGCACCTCAGGGGCACCCAGAGTAACGCTTAAGCGAACAATACCAGTGGTCACGCAGGACTGATGTACCGCTCCGGCACTAACAAATTTACAGGGGGATTCAGGTCAACATGCAGGACCCACGGTCTACCTTGTGGATATCAAAGCCTATGGCCAGGTTCTCTCCTTTGCCCTCTTTGCGGCTGGTCCTTTTTGGCTTCTGCTGGATGGAGATCAGCACTTCATCTTCTGCCTTCTTCACATCAAACACGTACTAGAAACAAAGGGAGAAAGGTGAGGGAGGACTTCTAAGACAGGATCACTGAGCAGGGGTAGGTGTGGACGTACAGTAGAGTTAAGCTCTGCTTCTCCTCATCCACCTTACTACAGCGACAACTTGGCTTCAGTACCAGCATTGAGGGCCCACACCCACCCCTCCTGGGACTTGGTATCATCTTCCCAAGCCAGAGACCTTTTTGGCTCATCTTAGAAAAGACTGGTAAATCCAGTCTTTGAACTGCTCAGCAGAATCAGAGATGCAGTCTCATACCAGAGAGTTTCACCCCTTGCAGTCTGCCACAAGTCCTCCATGGCACGGAAGGAGGAACTGATGTTCACAGAGACCGAAGATGATGACTAATACAGAAAATGACTCTCCGGCATCCTTGATGACAACTCCTGCAATGAACTAGACTATCCTTCATCTGCTTGTTAGATGAAGGACTCACACCAACTCGTCTCATGTTAGTAAGAATCCTGGTTCAGAGCAGGACAGGACACAAGAGCTTGTTTCAGGAGAAGAATTACAGAGCAGGGCCTTTTCTGAAGGCCAAGCTAGAAGGAAATGGCCATATGGACTACACCTAGCCTGGTAAATTTAACAGTGCCAAGGTCTGGGCAAAGGAACTGGAATTTGATCATTCAGACATCCAAACTTTTGGAAATGGTTCCTGGCCCTGTTTAACTGGCACCAGCCAACACTGCTTCCCTGCGGCACAGTTTCCTGTCTGCTTGCGCCAAGACGTTCTACACCAGGCACTTGGATGCAGGTTCCCTGATAAGAGGGACAGGGCTAACAGAGTTGGCCTGGATGCTGATGATATTGTGCCGGGGGTCTCAGCCAGAGAATGGTTGTGAGCACGTTTAATCTACTAGAAATCTGGTAGCATTTTGGCTTTCCAGGTCCCTGTGGGTGATTTTAACACTTGAAAGCACATGTGAAGGCTCCAGAAGGACATCTGCTCCATGACTCACTTGGGGGTTCTGCAAAAAGGTGTCCTTGTGGTTGATACAACCTCCACAGCGATTCTTCAAGGGGTCACTGCTTCTGGTCCACGCCCCGTGCAGCACTGCCTCCTCCCAGGTCTTGTGGATGCTCAGGTAGGATGTGTTGATGAGACGGCACTTGATGATGTCCGTGAAGTATTTGCAGAAATCTTCGAAGGTCATCCTAAGCCAGGAAAGGACAGACCTGGGTTATGTTGCTTCATTCCCCTGAGTAGTAAGTACACTGCAGGGAGTTTCCTGATCACCTGTTAGGGACTGTGTGTGGGTGGCCTCTGATGGCTGATGAATAACAAAAGACATGGAGATACCAACAGAGCTCTGTGTTTTGGAGTGGAAGAAGCAGAGCAGTGGCCCTTTGTTCACACATGGGTACATGTTGTATTGAAACGTACGTGTTCATTTCAGCACATTCATAAAAGGTTCCTAGTACCCCGGTGAAACGGTTTGGACCCAGCATGATACAGAGCAGCTTACAATCCTAGGGTCATGGCCATCCAAACTAGTACCCATGGGCTCAAGGAGGGGGCTTCACTAGAGGTCCTAGGGTTTGGAAGGCCATTTGCTCTAGATACAGCTGTTCGCATGGAAATGACTCACATGCTTCATGGGGTGGGAGGATTCTGTGGGCATGGCCTGTGGTGACAACCTCAGGAGGGACTCACCAGAACTCTCCATCATCTTCCACTGTCATCCCCATCTTCTCTCTCTCACTTTTACTCACTTTCTGCCACTCCTCAGAGCTGTGGGAAGAGTACAAGACCATTACTGTGAGGGCAAGGGGACACACAAGAATTGAAGAGGCTACTTGGTCTCAGTAGTATCTGCCAAGGGCACAAGGCCTGTATAAAGCTCCAGCCATGCCACCAGTCCCCAAACTGCTCTGGTTAGCTCATCTTCCAAACGTGGGGGGAGTGCAGAATGGCTTGGCGCTTCATCTTCTTTCCCGATCAGTGGAGCTGGACCCAGCTTGGCAAGATTTTAGTTAGCCAGTACAATTACAACCCTGTCAGTGAAGATAACAAAATGGACTCTGGCCAGAGGCTCTGGTTACACCAGCTCTTGGTTCTTCATCCTATCCACAGACTCCACAGCAGTCAGTGGTTGCAGAGGTTGATTCTGTTGGGTCCTGGTTTTGCTGGAACAAGACTGGGAGTGGAAAGGTGAGCTATAATCACCCTTCACTAGTGTGAACATACCAGCAATTCCACTAAAACAGGGTCTTATATGAAGGTCTGCCAAGCTCAGCCACTCTCCTGCTGACCTCCAGGGACCCCAGAGCAAGGAATGAATCTACCCCAGTGAAACAGTAGGTTTAGGACATGGGTTGAAGCACCATCCAACAACCTCCTCAGGGCTTGCTCCAACCCAGCTTTTTCCACCAAATAAAAGGTGCTGCTGTTGCCCATCGTAACTCACGTGTCACTCCAAGGACCGTTCCACTCCCGCTCGCCCCATGGGTTGCGCATACGGATCATGTCCAGCTTCTCCGACTTGAAGAAGGACAGCAGGCCATGGCCCAGACGGACCTTCCGCACGTCCGTCACTGCGTACGCGTGGCCCTTCACCAGCCCACAGGCCAGGCGGGCCTCCATGTCAGCTGCTGATGTGGCCTGGGCAGGGGGACACAGACAGTGCTCACACCAGGGGGATGTGACCATCTCTGCAGGCACTGGGAAAAAAGAGAGCTCAGATTTCCCTGCAGGTTGCTCTGAGCTGAAAAGGAGAGCACCAGTGCTCAATGAGAGAGTCAGTTGCCCTGGGAGATGTATCAGATGCCATTTGAGGTGCTAGACCCTTCCTGGTCTTCATCTGCTGTATAAGGTCTCTGAGCTCCCATACTGTCAAACAGTCAAGCTCATCCTACTGGTTGTGATGGGAGGTCTGACACCCCGTGCTTGTGGAGAGGTCTACATGCAGACACCGAAATGTCTTTCCCTGGAAGTGAATCCTCTCCTAACATTTAAAGGGTGGTGGGATGAATCTGGGCTGTTGCACATCGCAATGAGGAATAAAGAGGGCTGGCATTCCAGGCTTGACTCCCTTTGCCATTCATGAGAAGAAGTAGGAACTCTTGGCCGCAATTTATCTATCTGACCTAAATTAGAAGTCTCCAACAGCGTAAGACAACTGCATCCTAAAATGCCTATTTCCATGACACTGTGACCATACAGGTAACGTTACTTACTTTGATGGAGCAGCTAATGAGGCCTCCCCGGTTGTGCACCTTCAACACGCGCTCGAAGAGAAGGTTTCGCTTGGCTTCATCAGCGATGTAGTCCCCTTCAGTCAGGTCGATAGGTTCAGAGACTCCACCCGTAAAGTCTACCAGGGCATCAGCTGTGTTGCCACCATCCAGGGCCTCATAACAGCCTGACAACCTGAAAAAGGGTGACAGGGATGGCACAACAGCACTGGCTTGACATTTTAAGGGGTCTGGAACAGTTCTTGGGGTCGCCTGGAGAGCAGAGATTTGTAATAAAACTTTTAGTGGGTGAGGACAGAAAACTAGGGTGAAAAAATAAGACCTGTGTTGCTTGCAGCGCTCTTGCTATCATAGGACAACGTAAAGGGAACTTGAAATCCCTAGGGTAGGTGTTACTTAAACAAATGTGAAGTTGGAGGATATTTTGCTTTGAGGGTAAATTAAGGCTAGAGAAGGTTTTTTTTCACACAGTTTCTGTCTGTTTGATGTCCTACTCCTCCCCAGGAAGAGGACATCTGTTTCCACTGGTGCAAAACAACAGATGAATGAACAGAGAGGAAAAACAGGGTACCCAGGTCCCAGTTTGTTCTGCAACTGCCTGGTACCTACTTGGCATAAGCTTTCTCCACCAAGGCGCACCAGAACTCATTCCTGGAGTTGGAGTGGCAGTAGATGAGCTGGTTGTGGAGTGTGGGCAGGCGGTCATCTATCACCACATCCAGCCACTGACCAAAACGCCAGAACTGGAAGTGGAAGATCCCCACGTAGCTCTCGGGTTTCTCAGGATTCCACTCCTGCTCCTTCCAGTCTGGGATGACCTGCAAGAGAGAAGGCACATGCACCTACGTTATCCCCTTTTTTGCTGGGTTTGACTCTCATCCTGGAACTAACACAGACAACATCAAAGACAAAGAATATGAGGGGGATGGAGTTGTTTACAGTCTGTTGGGGCCAGATTTTGGACCTGGTTCCTCCGATGAAGACTAGATTAACATGTACTGGAATAGCTTAGACGTCATCATGCCTTGGAAGATAGAGCTAAAGATCCTCGTCCTTTTTCTTATAATTCTACCCCGGACATCTGCTGCCATCTACTTATTTAGACAGGCTATTGGAGCAGAAGAGCCCTCGGTCTGACCAGGGATGGTTATTTTTATGACCACATTTTTGTTCATTTTAGTGTCAGTAAGGTACCACTAAGAGAGGGCACCTTCTCTGATTCTCTTGTTTCTGGTGTGACTTGACTAACCCAAGAGCAAGTGGTGTATTCGTCTACCTGTTGGCAATGAACAGAGGCCAGATACTCTGGTGTACATCTACTCTGCTAAATAAAAGTGGGAAAAGTGAGATCCCCATTCTCACAAGGTCCCCGTTCTTCCCTGTCAAGAGCTACCATACTCATCCAAGTGAGCATGGGGAGGTGACCTGCTGAAAGAAGAAGAGGGTCTGAGGTGAAAGCAGCCGAGGGGCTGAGGGAGCGCAGGTTTGGTGTCACTGCCATCTGTACTGCCAGTGGGACAAGGCACAAGCGAAGGGTAACTGCCAAAGTCCATAGTCCTTCACGGCTGTGGGCACCACCATCTCTGCTTTGGATGGAAAATCTGCCCAACAATTGGGATGGAAATGGGCACAGCCACGCACAGACGCTACATCTAGGAAGATCGTCATTTTGCTTAGAAACAGGACATAGAGGCACACAGCAAGGAACTGCCCCACCACAGCTCAGATTTTGTCCAGCGTGAAGGCCACATGGTTTTACTTCATGGCCAGGGCGGGCTGTGAGGCCATGTAAAGTTAATGTAGTTGATTGATAGCTGACAAGTACTGACCGATTCAGCTACAGTAACGTGACCGACTGTCCACACCTCTGCTTCTTCACTCATCTGCTCCCAAAGCATCATGACTTAAGCGAGGAAAAGCCCCAGTGTGCCCACAGGGAAAAGTTTGTTCCAGTACACCTGAATAACCATGTCCTGTGAAGACAGCTGTGAGTATTGGGGTGGGACAGGACAGGACACAGCTACATTGCAAGGAAAGAGGATCTTCAGGAGGTCCCAGGCCATGGTGAGACCCCCTGCATCATGCCTTGGCCCTTGTACAGCTGCCTAAGCCTTCTGCTCTGCTTTTGGCTGCCGCCGCAAAGCCATAACCCTGCAGAGAGACTTCTCTCTGGAGAGCTCCACGACTCCTTAGCTACCAGCAACGATCCAGCCTGGGGCTTTTACTGCTCCTACACTGAAATATTAATGATGCCATCAGCTCACTGGCACTCTTGAGTTCTCTGGATTAATAGAAACAGAGCAGACTGAGCCATGAAAAAGCTGCTTTTGGAGGGTTTGGCATTTTCCAGGAGTGCTAACAATGATGCCCCGGACTCCCTCTGGGAGAGCGCCAAGGAAGGTCAGACAGCCCTCCATCAGTCCCCATCGATTCCTTCCTGACTGGAGCTCATCCTAATGAATTGCCATAGAGGACCATTGTGCTAATCAACTCCCCATTAATGTCGGCTTAGAAATGATTATGGCATTGATTGGAGGCAGCTTGTCAGCCAGAGCTGGTAGCGACAGCTTCCAGCTGGCTGGCTCTGAGACTCGCCGTTGCTGTCAGTGGTGGCAGGAGATACCAGTCCCCACCATCCGCCTCCGTCCCTTCATTTGGGGACAGCGCTGAAAACACCCTCTGATGCTGAAGGTAGCGCAAGTGGTCAGCCTTCATGCAGAGCGGGATCCAGGAGCAAGGACTGGTCTTGTTTCAACACCGACCCAAGGGGATACGAGAGGAGCCCGATTACCAGAGCCCGATTTCTCCTCAACCTGCCAAAAAGCAAGGTGTGAGCTCAAACATCGGGATCCTCCCCCCAGCTCCTCCCAGAGCACAGCATCCCACCCAGGCCCAGAATCCCTCCAGCTGCTTCAGCCCTGGCCCAGGTGTCCGTGACCACGGGCTGGCTGTAGGAGAGAAGCGGCAGCTCTGGATGCGGTGCCTATCGAGATGCCACTTCGAGGCATTCAGCACAACCCCTGCCTGTGACCTGACGCTGTCAAGGATTAACCTGGGGTAAACCTACAGACCCCTCCAGGAGATCATCATGCAACTGAGGTCCACGGCTCCCACACACTCCCCAGAAACCTCCACAGACATCTCCATCCCTTCTCAGTGGATGTTGGAGAACGTGCCATGGACCACCCACCCCAGGGTCCCACCGAGTTCTGGACTCAGCTTGGTTGTGACATTGAGGTAGTGGAGACCACGTCTCCTCATTCACCCAACTGTGCTGCTTTTTGCTTAGGGGGTCCCAAAATCCAGAGCTGTAACACACTTTTGTGGGACAAATTTACAGAAGCAAGAATTGGTAGATGTCAGTTCCTCCAAACAGGGCCTTTTCTGCTGGGAACTTACCAGCTCAGGAAGGGGATCAGCTTGGTTGTGACATTGAGGTAGTGGAGACCACGTCTCCTCATTCACCCAACTGTGCTGCTTTTTGCTTAGGGGGTCCCAAAATCCAGAGCTGTAACACACTTTTGTGGGACAAATTTACAGAAGCAAGAATTGGTAGATGTCAGTTCCTCCAAACAGGGCCTTTTCTGCTGGGAACTTACCAGCTCAGGAAGGGGAGGGAA
>KL262037.1:0-10998 GCA_000699545.1 Podiceps cristatus | reverse complement strand
GCTGAACCATGGTACAAGCTAGGATGAAATTCCCCTGAGAGATGGGGCAGAGTGGTGTATCTGAGAGCCTTTATGGGATGCTGAAACTGTGTAGGGAGAGTTTCAGTGACTGGTATAAAGAGGCTCATCTTCCCTGCAGCAGTGAGAGGTCACTGCCCCACTCACCCCCCACCCTCATCTCTGATGGAAAGGAGGATCCAGCTGAGGATCCACCCGAGGATTGTTTCCCCTCTGCCCAGCTTCAACCCCCTCCCCAGACCCCATAAACTGCTAAATGCTCCATTAAGCCTTTCACACCAAGAGAAAGGAAAGTAAATGTTCTTTTTACTTGTTTACAGGAGATAAAAAGGTGCTCAAAAATACCAACAGTGACTTTAAAATTGGTGGGTGCTGTTCTACTGCGTGCAGGATGGGAGCAGCTTCCAAAAAGGGGATGAAGAAGACACGCACAGCCTCAGTCCTTAAGGGGAACCCTGTTGAGTAGACTTTTATTTACTGTGGTACATCAATGCCCAGCTGCAGGAAGAACTCTACCGCAACAAGCAGCAACGTAGCAATGGCATATTGTGAGACCTGGCATGCAAAAATCCCTCTGGAAGTTGGCGATGGCTCCTATTATTGGGTTGAATGTGGTTTGTAGTCAGGAGCTCTGCTTTGGGATGTATAAGGAAGGGTCTCCTATGGAAAGTCTGCCAGGACCCTAGAAGTGGGTTTGTCCCACAGTGGGTCCATGCCACGGCCAAGCAGGGATAGATCCAACTTTTATCTCTCTTCATTGAGTCCAGCATTTCTTGGGGTCTAAGCAAAGACATCAACAACTTCAGCAGTGCTCATGGCATGGCTGTGTGATTCGGCGGTTGCTGAGCTTTGGCTGTGGGCAAGAGTCACGGTTCCCATCATGTCACCAGCCAGTAGCTGATCTTCCTGCTTGTCTTCCCCTCTCTGCCTGGCATAACTCGTGCAAATCATTTTATACACTATTATTGGGCTGGAAGGGGCATGGAGTCTGCGTCTCTGGAGGCTTTGAAGAAGAGGTTGGACTCTTTGGGATGGTCCACACAAGTCAGCAGGCCATGGGTTCAAAGTCACCTTGTCCCGGTTTTCCCACCACTGCCCTCTCCTTACACATCTCAGGAGAATCTCAGGCCATACCTTGAGGAGCACTAACCCACATTTGAGTGCAATCTTAGCAAAGGATCATTTGTACTAATACTTGACTCTTTCAAAGGACGTTTCTATCTGTGTTAGAAGGTCTCAAGAAGCTTCAGCAAAGTACCCTCTACTTTTTGGTGGAGAAAAATGGAATATCCAAGGTTAGTAGTTTATTCACAGTCATGGGACAAGCCAGGCACAAAACCCCCTCCTGCTCCTAAACTTGCAAAGGTACTGTCTCCCCTCCCTGCTGCCATGGCCACCCAGACACCGTTCCCTGCCTCAGCATTTGCAGTGGGTAGGAGACACTGATTTTGGGGGATAGCAGCAGCAGGTTCCCACTCTGTGGCCTGCAAAGTGCTCTGTAGCCTCACGGCTATCTATAGATGCTTCAGAATAAATATATTCATGGGTGCTTTAAGGCCACGACAATGCACAAATTGGTTTTGCTGCAGGGCACGCAATGCTGGCTCGGACCTACAGCCTGCTCCGAGTTTCCGGCTCACTCGCCCGGCTCCGCACACTCGCCTGCTCCAACCCACCTCAGGACCAACAATCTCCAGGCAGCACACGGTGAGCAATGTGCTGGAGTACACCTCCCCACAGTGACCCCCAGCAAGAAACGGTGGCGGCTGTCGGGAAAAGGGTAGTCCAACCTCCCCGTTGTCCCGTGGGTTTGCAACCTGCAGAATATGGCATGTCCAAATGTACTTCAGCTTCACGGCGAGGTGATCCTCCGTGGGACTGGTCCTCAGAGACACCAAGCAGCCAGAGTCGCAGCAGGCGTCACTGCAGCCTGCAAGCACTCAGCATCCTCGCAAGGAGAAGCACTCCATCGCAAACAAGCCCCCCCTTTTTAATGGCTAGGATGGAAACTGGAAGCCAGGGCTCTCTCCAGGTTGTCTCTCCTGTTTCTAGTACAGCAATTTCTTATTTTTCCATCAGGCTTTTCGTATGTAATTGCCACAGTTGGAGGGCTTAGGGCAGCCTCATATTTCCAAGCCAGCAAGAACTTGTGCCAGCCAGACCTGGTGAATTCCCGCTGAATTCGCAAGCACACGGTCTTATACTCTAGGCAAATACAGCAGCAAGCTCATGGCCCCCTCCTACCCAGCATCCAGAGGACAGCAGGTATGGGGAACATTTCGCAGGGCTGAGGGGCTCCAGAAGTGCCGAGCTGTCCTCCACTTTTTCACAACGCCATCCCTCATTAAAAAAAAAAAAAAACAACACAAACAAAAACCAAAAAACAGAACCACGTAAAAAATGAACCAAGAATTGAACGGAGAGAAAGAAAAACAAAGACAAAAGCACAGCTGGAGCAAGCAGGGCTGAGCAAGAGGGGATCAGGCTTTAAAAACGATGGTGCCCTTCAGCTGAGCTGGTTCGAGGCCGTCAGTGAAAGCGAGGAGGAAATACATCACCTTGCGGATCTGGGCTAATTCCGCTATCCGTTCCCCAAATTCCTGGGCATCTGCCTCGTTGCACTCCACCTCCTTGGACCCCGGCTTCTTCCAGAAGATGCCCACCGGCTCCAGCAGCTGCCGGTTCATAAGGTAGGTGAGATCAGGAGTCCAGTGCTGGGAGGTGCCGGTCACCGTGACTTTCCCAGGCCTCTCCAGCTGGATGTCCCAGCGGAGGAAGCGCAGGTTGTGCTGCCGGATGAAATCCACTCGGTAGACGTGCTCATTGGGACGCAGCAGCTTCTCACCGTCCTGGGGCCTCAGGTTTTTTTGCTGCAGGCTCTGGAATCGCAGTCGCATGCACCGGGTGAGCTGGTCATCGCGGACGAAGGGCAGCGCGAGCATCCCTGCCTCGGCTGCCATCGCCTCGGTTGCTCCTCCGCTATGTCCTCAGCAACGTCTGGCTCTCAAACAGGACACGCAGGGGGAAAAAGCCTGCAAGCCCCCGGAGCTGGTGCCCCCTCTCCCCGGGTCCCAGCGGTGCTAGGCAACCCGGGCCAGTGACGCAAAGCACCCTCCGGGGCTTCCTTTGGGTGCCCTCCCGCCTCGCTTGCAGATTAGGAACTGATGGTGCTGCTGTGCACAATAATCTATAGGGAAGGGATGTCTGATGTCAGCCTCCCTGGCAACCTCCCTGACAACCGCGGCTCGTTATCCCGAAATGAAGGCGTGCAGCCTGGGATGCCGCCCGACAGGTCTGGGTGGCAGTGGCTTTCTCTGAGTGCAGGCTTATGGGATAATTCAGGTTGGAAGGAGACTCTGGAGGGGTCTGGTCCAACCTGCTGCTCAAAGCAGGACTTACATCAAGGTTAAATCAGGTTTCTTGGGGCTTTGCCCAGTCCGTCTTTGAGTATTTCCATGGATGGAGACCCCAAAGCCTCGCTGGGCCCCTGTTCCAGGGTCTGACCACGCTGATGCTGAAGATAAGCTGGAGCTTGTGCTGTTGCTTTTTGTCCTGTGCCTCCCCAGCAAGAGTCTGGCTCCATCTTGACCACATCCTCCCATTAGGTACCTGCAGACAGCGATAAGCTCCTCCTTCACCTTCCCTCCTTCTGGCCACACAAACCCAGCTCTCTCAGCCTCTCCTTGCATGTCCTGTCCTCCAGACCATCTCAGTGGCTTCCATCAGGTTCGCTTCAGTCTGCCACTGTCTTCTTCTGAGGACCCCAAAACAGTGGCCAGGTGGGGATTAACAAATGCCGGACAGAGGGAGAGAAGAATTTCCTGATCCCCAACCGAACCCTCCCCTGGCGCAGCTCCAGGCCCTTCCCTCTCGTCCTGTCGCTGTTCCTGGGGAGCAGAGACCGACCCCCCTGGCTCCAGCCCCCTCTCAGTGCCGCGAGCAGGGAGCTGCAGCGAGCGAGAAGGTCTCCCCTCAGCCTCCTCTTCTCCAGGCTGAACCCCCCCAGCTCCCGCAGCCGCCCCTCCCAGCACTTGTGCTCCAGATGCAAGCAACCTAAAGATGTCTAAGATGCAAGCAACCCAACCAACCTCCTTCCAGGCACTGTGGGGATGGTCTGAGCCCCCATAAGCACCAGCAAGACCATTGTGCCTAACCTGGAACCACTCATTTGCCAGGAATTACTGTGCATGAATAAATCCAGAGCACCGGTGCTGTGCTGGTGGGTTGTCTAGTGGATGGGATAAAGCGGGATAGTGTTGAACACGTTTCCCTTTGCAGGGTGCTGCATGGCTCCATGAGGCTGCGGATCCCGAAGAGAGGTGCCATGCCAAGCCGTGGCCCCTTCCGCCAAGCAGCCCTGTGACACAACAGCTAAACCACAGCCACAGTTTTGGGTGCACCATGGAAAAAGCCCAACTCCTGCAAGCGCGGTCACTGGTTTGGACCCTTGGAGAGTGCAGAGGTTTCGGCACAAAGCTTTAGACACTGTGGGGAGTCAAGTCGCTTGGGTTCTCTCTGTCCTATCTGTGACTCGGGTTGGCTTCTGCCACATGCCATGTTTGCAGGGCACTTTGGGAGCTCAAACTGTGTTAAATGAACTCTAGGAAACAGTTTTTCTAAAATATTTTTACAAAAGGCTGTGCCATCACTTGGACTGTGTCACACTTGACTCACAACCACCCAGAATGATCCCTGGAGGCTGTCACTTTGAATGCCAGAAGAAGTCCCAAAAAAGGCCATCAGAAGCTGGCCTTGGCCAGACAAACCACAGACACCAGGGGCCCAAGGTGGGTCATTTTCCTGGGAACTGTCCTGCAGTCACCAATCTGCTGTTACTCCTAAGGACCCTGAGGATAGAGCCAAGAACGCTACGAGCTACACAGATGCATTGGAAGGGACAAAAGAGAGGTCTGAGGAAACCTGACTCTTCTGGCTGTTCTCTGACCTCTTGCCTCACTTGTTTATGAGCTTTAAAACACCTTTAGCAACAATTGTCGATCCAACCCTTGGGTTTTAATAGTTAAAAATACCTTCAGGTAACCCTAGAGACCTTTTTGAGCTGAGCTACATGTGCCAATGTCACACGGACCTTGCTTGGACTGCCTTGTTTCTTTTACCCCCCATACGTGGTGGCAGCAGAAGGAGCAATGACCTTGCACCTGATGATGAACGGGCTGTGGTGGGGTGCAGCCCCCAGGCATCATGTGATGTTCCTTCCCTGCCCCGCTGAGATACAAGCTCAGCCTTCAGGGTCTCCTCAGCGAGCAATAACTGACCCCAGGTTGCAGAAGACCTGGGCAAAATGGACTTCGGGAGGTCAGTGCCCTCAGAGCCATCTGCTCATGGCATCGCATCCAAGACTGCCCTGTGCTCTGGAAGCAACTGAGGGGGAAGGTGACCAGGCCAAGTGGTGGAGATGCAGGGTTGCCTGAACCACTCGGCCTCAGAGCCTGTCCCCTGTCCCTCGTTTGTTGAGCAATACCGATGCAACCTCTGGGAACACAGGTAGAGATCCACACAGCCCTTTAGGACAAAGCGCTGCTGGAAATTATTTACTTCAACCCCCCCCCCTCCCCATTTCAAGACCTTTATTTCTTTTCATCGGAGCTAGACACTCTGAAGGGCCACGGAAAGGGTGTTATAGAGTCAGATCTCACCTATAGCCATGTAGGGTCAGTCAAAACTCAGGAAATTAGAAAACAGCTCTAAATTGACTTCCAGTCCCCCGTTCCCCCTCAGTGACTCAAACACCACAGGCTTAATGGGAAGAAGGGACATGGAGAGAGCCTTGGGGTAAGGTGAAAGAAAGTGTGTCAACAAAATCATCTCTCCCACATCCCTGTGGGGTACATGGAGATGTGGCTGGCCCGTCCTATTCCCTTGAAGGTATTCCTCCTCCCCACACTTGAGACAGTTTCACTGTTTTGGTGGAGCAAGTGACACAGAGAGCCTAAGTTACACCCTGGTGTAAATCAGGATTCCATTTTCTAGGAGCAATGGGAGACCTGTACTGGTATTTCAGTGATATTAAAACCTGCATCAGCATCTTTCAGCTCCTCCTAGACCCTGAATCAGAGACCTTGGAATCATTAGACACTAAAAATAGGTTTTAAGCTAGGTTTGAAAACTTAATGTTTTTCTGCCTTGTCTGTCCTTTCAACTGTTGCTTATATCAGCGTATTGACCAGTCTGGAGCAGAGGTTTGCCCTGCAGGCACTGGGTCCTATGTGTGGAGATGCCAGAGGGCCAAGGAGAAACAGATCCCTCCAAGAATGTTATCAAAATTGCACGTGCAACTGTACCAAGAACGAAGAGTTCCATTATTTCTGGGCCAACAAAGGCCTCCGATATCTTCAGCAACGACCATGCTCTAATCCCAGCAAATTCAGCAGAGCTGGTGTCTCTTTGGACCAAGGGGTTAATCTGAGCAGTTGACTTGTTACTGCTGCAGTTTATAGCCACGCTTACTCCTTGCAGTTCATCATTAGCCCTCAAAGCACCTTCCAACGGGTGAGCAAAGGTCCCATCTAATTCAGAGGTCTCTAAAAGCAGGGGTGTGCTGAAGTATGTCTGACCAGAGCTCTGTAGCGAATACCCCAGCAAACAACTGCGAGGGAAGGCTTGGGGAGAGGGCTGCAGCTTTTGCTTTGCTGGAAAACAAACCTTTCTGAAAGAAAGAGGAGGCAGGTAAAGAAGAGCCTCTGAGAGTTAAGGACATGGAAAATGAGAAGTCACAAATACCCACTGCCAAATTCCCAAGGGAGGAAAAGCAATGCCATTGGCAAACCGAAATAATGAGGTGTCCAAAGGGACCTGGCTTCTGTTCGGTTGGCATTTCCCAGGGCAGGGCTGGAAGTGAATGGTGAGGAGACGACTTGCCCGCTTGCCCTTGGGAGATGTCAACAAGCTAAACAACCCCTTGCACCACACCTGTAACGAGAGCCACAACAGTCACCACAGACAGGATGGAAGGAAACCTTACGGCTTATCCAGAAGCCAAGAACAGCTACCCTGTTCCCATACAAATAAAAACTTGGATTTTAGCAGAAAATGGGGACGCTGCAACAAGCACAAATTCCTGACCTTAGTGTTCGTGATCACAAAACCCACAGGCAGCAGAGACTGGAAGTATCACGGCACACAGAGCAGATGCAAAGGTGTAGGGTGGAGGGACCCCTTTTAGGTCCTTTCCAGTGGGAGGCTGAGGGTGAAGCAGGTGACGCTGCCTGCACACACTGCAGGACTTTGGTGGCTGCCTTTTGCAGTAAAATCTAGGAAAATCTGCTTGCAACTTGCTGGTCTCTTGTCCTACGATGAGACATGCCTGTACCAGGTTCTGAAGCCCCCCTGCCTTGACTTTCACAGGACTGGCTTCTTCTGTAGCTGAGGACGTGGTGGAGATGGGCACAGACTGTCCAAGAATGTGGCACTGAGCACCATCTTCACCCTGTATCTCTGTGGTTGCTCCCCAGGTCCGCAGCCCCTTGCTCTGGTGCAGCTCCTTGCTGGCTTTCTGGCCCACAACAGAGTCCCTTTGGACCCCACGCTCGAAGGAGCACTGCGACATGGTGCAATCCAGCCACGGGACACGCCAGGGGTGGATGCTTTGGGGAGGCAGTGGCTTGAGAGAGATACTGATACCCTCAAATCACCCTATCTGCCCCAGCGCAAGGTGTCTCATTGCCAAGGTGGGCACGCAGGGAGCAGCCAAAGAGAGGTTACAGCATGGTGGCGGTCTGAAGTTGAAAGAGGGTAGATTTAGATTAGATACTAGGAAGAAATTCTTCACTATGAGGGTGGTGAGGCACTGGAACAGGTGGTCCAGAGAAGTTGTTGGTGTGTCTAATCCTTGGAAGTGTTTAAGGACAGTCTGGCTAAGGCTATGGGCAACCTGATCTAGTGGAGGGTGTCCCTGCCTGTGGCAGTGGTGTTGGAACTAGATGATCTTTAAGGTCCCTTCAACCCAAAACATTCTGTGATTCTGTTCTACAATAGAGGCTGAGAGAGTTGGGTTTGTACAGCTTGGAGAAGCGAAGACTCTTTTTTTAGCCTTTCAATTCCTAAAAGGGGCTTATAAGAAAGATGGGGGGAAACTTTTTAGCAGGGCCTGTACCAATAGGACAAGGGGTGATGTTTGTAAACAAGAGGAGGAGAAATTCAGACTAGACATAAGGAAAACATTTTTTACGCTGAGTGTGGTAAAACACTGGAACAGGGTGCCGAGAGAGGTGGTAGATGCGCCATCCCTGGAAACATTCAAGGTCAGGTTGGACGGGGCTCTGAGTGACCTGGTCTAGTTGAAGGTGCCCCTGCTACTGCAGGAGGGTTGGACATGATGATCTTCATGGTCCCTTCCAACCCAAACCGTTCTATGATTCTATGAGAACTAGGGAAATAGGGCCAAATGCTGCAGCTGAGCATCCTGAATTTTGTTCTTCTTGATGTTTTTTAGGTTATTTTGGAGTGGGGAGGGTCAGATTTGGGATCTGGAGGACAAGATGGGACCTGATCCACTTGTTTAAGGAGAAACTGGCCAAGGGTTTGGCTTGAGTGTGATGTGACCACAGTCATGATGACTAATTCCCCTTGAAAGATCATCCTTTAAGGGAGGTTTTTGCACATGAACAGTTTTTCAGGACCTGAGGCACCCCTGAAGAACCAGTTTTTGAGCCAGACAAACACAACATGAAGCCAAAGCATTGAAGACAGTCTTTCCCCTGACATGGGGAACCGCTTACCTTCTGCCACAGAGACTCCCGGGATGCCAAGGAGGAGCAGGCAGCCACGAACCAGCAGTTCCCGACCTGGCCCTGGTGTAAGTCGTGGGAGCTAATCCCGTCCACGAAGAGATGTGGATCATTGCAGATTTCCTGTGGGACAGGAAAAAGACATGCTGGGTAAGCGAGAAGATGGGGAAATCAGGAGGAAGGCTTCATGGCAAAGGAAAATCTCCTCCTCTCTTCCTCAGGCTCCATTTAAATCCCACCTGCAGCTTTCCGCTGGCCTCGCTCATCATGCCGATGGCAGGAAGACCCTGTCCTGCCTTCTGCTCTCACCTCCTGGTGAGCAGCATCACTGCCAAAGTGACGCCAGACCTACTCCCTGTTCTGTTCCAGCATCAGCACAGCTTTGCTATAATTATCCCTGGTGACAATGGTACGTTTTCACACCATTACATCCTTAGTGACCCATCCCTTCTTCTACGTCCACTCTGTTATTTCTCATAAGCCCTTCAGCTCTCTCTACTCCGTGACTGCTTTACAAGCTTCTCCCTCTCTTATTTTGCTCCAGACAGCATGAGAGCATCGCCCAAACCCACTGTCTCCCATACTGGAACTTGTGGATCCATCCAAAATAAAGCCCTGCAGAGGCAGGGCGGAGCCAGGCATTTAGATGAGGAATTGCAGTGCCTAAATCAGACAGTTCACCCAGAAAAGCTCAATGCAGATTGAGGGCTCAGCCATGGTTGCAAGAAGCCAAGTGTCCTCACCCAGGAGGCCTGTCCTTGCAGACCTTAGCACAGCAGATGGAGAAAATTTGGTGAGCCAAAAGCTTTGCAGCTGAGCCAGGAGGTTTAAGTGTTCATTCTGACACCAGAACCAGCATGGTGGATTGTGCATGGGCACCATGAACAGAGAAACTTGGGTAGGAGGCAGATGGGAGGTGAATTCATCCCTCCAACCACTCAGGCACCAACCACGTCGCCTTTCCTCTGCCCAGCTCCTGCCAGGCTGCCTTCCCTTCTTCCCCCTCCCACTTAGAGCCTGGCCAAGAAAGCACTTAAATAACAGAGGGTGTTGAGCAAGCTTCGTGTTTTTTTTTTTTTTTTTTTTTTTCCATTTTTAACATTTCTCCTGATCTTCCAGTTTGGAAGGTCACATCCAGCTGGAGGCTGGGAGCTGATGGGACGGACAAAGCTGAACGAATCTTTCCCCCTTTGATATTGCTTTTAATTTGAGGTGGGGGAGGAGGAAAAGCAGGTTTTCCTTCTTCCCCCACACCTCCCAGTGCTTCAGGCTGACTCCACCCAGAACATGTTCCCCCCAAACTGCACATGAGGACCTGCATTGCCACTGCCCATCACGGAGAGGAAATGGAATCTCTGCTTCGTGAGCACCTCCTGCTATTCCCACCTAACCCAGCCAGCACCGTACACCTAAAAAATAACCTGAGCTCCATCCAGACACAAACTGGGCAGGGATCAAACCCAAAGGAGAGGACATATCCCCTCCCAGCTGCTGGCGTTGCAGAAGGTTGGGATAAGCACTAGAGGGAGGCAAGCTGACAGCCAGCAAAGGCAGGAGCCACCTCCGCTCCTCGGCATCGCTGAGGGCAGACGGGGATGGGAGAGGAGCAGTGGGGTTTAACTCCTTGTCCTGGTTTCAGCCAGGACGGAGATAGTTTCGTCTTCAGCACTCCTTCTCCTGTGGTTTGGATTTAGTATGCAAAAAACGGTGACGGTACCCGGATGTTGTTGGTGGCTGCTGGACGACCAAGGACATTTTGCAGTTTCCCAGGTTTTGCCAATGTACAGGTACAAAAACCTGGGAGAGGCACAGCCAGAATAGTTGATCTAAACTGGCCAAAGAGAGTGTTCCATGGCAGAGATGTCACACCCGGTTTAAGTGAGGTTTGGCCAGTGGCCCCTTGTCTCTGGTTCCTTGTTCAGTTCATGTTCTGTTCATTTTCCCTTCTTGTTACCTTATTTTTCACTTTTTTTTTCCTTCGGGCCTGCTTGTTTGTGCAGGTGCAAAACCCTGGGAGGGCACAGCCAGGAGAGTTGATCCAAACTGGCCAAAGAGAGTGTTCCATGGCAGAGATGTCACACCCGGTTTAAGTGAGGTTTGGCCAGTGGCCCCTTGTCTCTGGTTCCTTGTTCAGTTCATGTTCTGTTCATTTTCCCTTCTTGTTACCTTATTTTTCACTTTTTTTTTCCTTCGGGCCTGCTTGTTCATTCATTCAACTGTTGGTTCCCTCGCG
>KL262036.1:10778-56888 GCA_000699545.1 Podiceps cristatus | reverse complement strand
ACTTTCTTATACTTTTTTCTGTTTGGAAGAGGGAATAGATTCACAAACTAGCAGCGGGGAGACAACTGTTTCTGTTCTTTGTCTTCCCCTCTCCACCCACTCACCTCTACCCCCACAAAGTTGGAAGAACTCACCATATGTTTTTTAATGCAGTAACTCCTGTACATAGGAGACTAGGTTTCAACTCCTTCCACCGCCTGATATTTAAACCCTTATTTTCTATCTTTCGGGGGAGTCACCTAGCCACTGGATATCCTGCAGTGGTATGCTCTCACCTGAGCTATGGTAGTTTGACCTAGCTGTGTGCCTCCCAAGTGAATGCATTAACCACCAGACCAAGGAGTCATTCTCTCTCTTTGACTCGGTATTTAAATAATCCATGCAGAACAGCTTTTTCCGTGGGGATCCAAAGAAACCAATTATAGATTTCTCACTGGTTTAAGAACTCTTCTGGGAAAGTGAAAATGTGGGTTCAAGAATGTGCAGACAAAGAGGGTCTTGAACCTGATTGTCCCACATTGTATATCAGATGAGTCCCTAACCACGGAGCTATTGAATAAATGAAGACTGGGGGGGAGGGATTCTCTTTACTTCCATGAATGATTTACAAAGAGTGTGTAAATCTAATCTTTCATTTCCAGTTCCTTGGTTTTGTGTTTAAATAGCTTCTGCAGCGTTGTCTCTCTCTTGCAAGCGTATGGATTCATGATTGGACAAAAATACGTATTTTAGGAACAGTGAAGAATAATTTTTCTCCACACTTTTTTCCTTAAATATTTCCTGAATGTTCTTGTCATTCCTAAATGAAACTAAAGTATGGTTTTATATGGCAGTAAATGCAAAGTTTTAGTTAAGTGGGGGATGGAAGGGGGGTGTGTGAAGAAGGGTACAGACAATTGATTTTTTTCAATACCCTTTTTGTTAAAACATCTAACTGAAAAACTATGGATAATCAAAGCCCTGCTGCATATGCTTCCATATTTCCTAACACTTCCTAGTTCAAGAACTTGTACTGAACTAGCATGCTTTATTGAAGAACATCTAGTAGAACTTGTTACCCACAAGAGTGCTGATTTCAGTTCAGACAGAAAGTTCAATACAAAACCAGCACAGTTATGAATTTGGACTCATCTTTATAGCATACCTTGCCAAAGAATGTGAGGAAAAGCCAAAATAAAGTATAGGTGAATTTTTGATGGGAAGAAAAAAAAAATAAGGTAGCAAAATCTTGCAGGCAAAGGTCAGCTGTTGACCACTTGCAGGAAAATGTCTCAGTAGTAGCCTGCAGCTACAGAACAAGTTGTTAAATATTGCAGATTTTTCCAGAGCCCCACAGGAGATTTTCTGATAGCAGTTAATGAAACCCAGAGTTCCTGAATCTTAATTCAGTGAATGATTATCCCTCCTTTTAGGGAGTGTAGTAAAGGAATAAGAATGGTAGTGTGCCATCCCCTAACTAGAAAGAGGGCTTTTTTAAAATCTTGATTTCTCAAGCTACCTTTTCATTTATATCAGTGAACAAATGGTCAAGAACATTGACCATTTGACATCAGTTCCTTCTCCAAGAGAGAAACAAGAGAAAGATCAAGACGTAATCCAAAGAACAGTCAGGCTTGCTAAACCTTTGTTACTGGGTTTCTTCAGCTCCTCCTTACAGAAGTTTGCCTGGGAAAATGAAGAAACCCTTTCTTGTTCTGGTTACGCATATTCACAGAGATCCACCGTACATTTCGTGGGGGAAGTCTGCGCATTTAGTAACCTAGGTATCCAGATCTGCTGTGGAAGGCAGTTATGCCATAGTAGGTATTTAGGCAGCTCTGTTGCTTTCACTTTATATCAGAAGATTTTTATGAAATATCTGAGATATAATTTGTTATTTTTCAACTTTTTTGCAAAAGGATATATAGTACATTGGATTTTTGTAGTTCACTCTTCAAGCAAAACCCATAACTAGTAAAATATCCTGAATTTTTTTTTTAACTAGGCATCTGTCATTCTCAATAATGCTGAACCTTCTTAATCTGTAAAAGTAAAACCAGTTTCTGTTCTGGAGAGAGTAGGATATTTCAGCCAATGTTCAATTGTCAAAACAGAAATTGTTTTCTGAACTGCAGTGGTAAAAACAATAATAAAATGTAAATAATCAGTCTTTGTTTCTTTCCTCCCACTTAGATTTAAACAGCATATAAGAAAAATGGCAATAAACCTTGTAATAATAATTCTTATACATGTTCTGTATGTTGTTTCTTATCTAAGAATCTTCTCTTTATGGATTTCACAAAATATGAAACAAAATAAGCATGCCAGATATAAATCTTTAAAGTGACTATCCATTCTTATAAAGCAAGTACAAATATGAAGCATTAGAACATGGACAATGCCTGCACTGAGCGTGGGGCAGGAGGAAACCTGTAACCTGCCTCTGAAATCAGCAGGACACGCAAATAGGGGTGCGGTGGTTCTGTGCGGCCCGTTCAGCAGTCAGGGAGCTAACTGCCACAGCAACCAGGCACAGAGTTACAGAAACAGAGCAGGAGAAAAGGTGCTGGAGGCATCATAAAGTGAATTTTTGCAGTGATTTTTTTTTTTTTTTTTTTTTTTGACTTTTTTCAGGTTGTCCCTCAGTTATCTCAGCATGTCTTTTTTAGGTTTTCCCACAGTTAACTCCCTCCTGGCACTCAGTACATGTTCTGTATCCAATCTGTTTGCTCCAGTTTAAAGCTTGAGCTATCATTATTCAGGCAAAATCATCTTCAACCACACTTGCCACCTCAGATTTGTTTCTTACTTCACCTGGTACCAGACGACTAAAATTGATATTCAGGACCCTTCAAAAAAAAACCCAAACCAAACCCCAGCCTAAAACTCCTGCAAACATGGGAACCTTTCCTGGCTTATTTTTCTCAAAACCAAGCAAAATCTAAGAATGAAAGCTATGAAATATTTTTTTTAAAAAAGATAACATAAAGCCTGCTTTTTTCACAACAAATTTGTGCTAAGGATATATGAAATTGCATTTCTCTGCTCTTCTTCAACAAGAAAGTTTTTTAAAAAATGTCTTGTTTGGCTTAGTTGGCATTAGATGATCAGGTGCCTCTAACTTTCTGTCTTTATGAGCCAAGCCTGTGCTGGAGCCTTATGTGTTTCTCCATCATGTTTAGTAGATATAGTTAATTTCCAATTAAGTGAATGATGCTTTGCCAAATGATTTTCCAATCCCATATATATTTTACCATTTACCATCAAACTTAGTGCTTGAGTTGCGTTTACAGATACGGACTACTGAAGTATGTAGATATTTATTGCATGTGAAATTATGCTTAGATTCTATGAGCTGTTCTTTCATTCACATAAATATGAGAAAGCCTGGTTTTATGTCTTACTCAAACAGTAAATTATTTAGGTCCCAACAAGGAAGCGGGAAGGTGACAAGTGCAACTTTTAGTATTTCTAACTAGACCTTTTAATTTGTATTATATAAAGCCAACAAATGTTCACTCTTTGTAGAACTGATATACTTCAGTTAAAATCATGGAGTTTTTTTTCTTTTATCCTTAAACTTTATAATTTTTCCTATAAAAATGGGGCAAAATCCACATCCACCTCAAGTGTAGCTATGTATAGCAGAAATGAGTCTTTCTATTACGTATTCCCTGTCTGGATGTCACACCAAGGCCACTCAAGTCACTTCAGCACCAGTCAGAGATGTTTAGAAACACTTCTACTGAGTGCTTTAATTGTTCATCAAAACCTAACCCTTTGAACATTGCTTTAGGGCATTTTGGCTCTGCTCTGAGCCACTGAAGCAAAATTGGAGCATCTGGATGCAGTGTGAAAATAGCCCAGGCAGCTTCAGTGCAGCACCCAAGTGGATAATCTCAACACAGAATACAAACACTGCATTAGCGATTGCCAGAAGGCTACAGTTCATCTTCCTCCGAAATACAATACGAGAAAGTACAAGAAAAGTTGAAGGATGATACTTTTTTTCTTCGTATCTTCTGTTGTGTGAACAAAGAATCAAGCTGTGTTTTGATCATTTCTTAAGTGTTTGGCAGCATTTCCAATCCTCATTTGCCCTACTAATGCACTGATTTTCTCTTCTTTGGACAAAGCAAGGAATGATTTTTGCAGTTTACACTGGTTTAGATATGTGAATACAAAAGAAAGTATCCAGTTGATGATGTTACCCCTGAATCAAAGTAGTAGAAGAAAAAGTATGATAATATTTGTTTCCTATTAGTGATATAACATCTAATTATACTGTTAATTTTTACATAAAATTTCCATAATTCTGTGACTTAGGTGAAATTATATTTCTTTGGCTTTGTTTGCTGTCACAGATAGCAACAAAATTGCAGTCCATTGATTGAAAAGTGCATTGTAAGTAATTCTTTTTGTTTCTCCTGTTGAATTAAGCTTCACGTTTTATTTTTCTAAATCTGCTAAAATTTTCTCATGGATAAAATTAGGTTCTATCTTGAGAACTGGTGCACAATTAATACTCTATAAAAGCCCATGAAATATCTGCCGTGTGCCTACAAATACAATCCCTAGGACAGATTTATTTTGCCAGAGGCAAGAATAGTTTATGTAAGGCTTAGGCTAATGGGTCAAGAAATATAAATGCAGAAGAATGCTAAACATATCACCTGGCATCAGGGTCTACCTGGAAATGCTGTATTCCAAGTCTCTGACATGGCTGATCTGTAGAGTGCACACCAGAATGAATACTGGAGAGCAGAACTGGGGCACAGCAGCCTGTATAGTCTATTTCCTGACTATCTGCTTTTCTGACTATGCATCTCGGACTTTATATTTGTATGTATATACAGTGGAACTAGACAGAAATGAAAGCATCAAACTGGTTTGAAGCTTTGTTATTTTTATGTAGTTCAGAAAATACATGCATTTTGTGTGTATGTGTATAAAACCAACATACAATAAAATTATTAGTTTTTCAGTGATACTGAAAAAACTCTGCTGAACACACTGCTTCACGCTACTATTCACACTACTCTTACAAATTCAGTACCAAAATATATTCCATTTGGAACATGTCAAGTAAATGGGTGACACTTTTTCTAACATGTCTAACTGCCATTAATGTAGTTAGTATTCATTGTAATTACACTGATCATAATGAATTCATTTAGTATTAATGTGAACATTATACATCTTTTTAGAAACTCTATTATAATTCAGCAATAATTAATGTACATATTAAATGAAGTGTTACTACTCAATGCTATTATAAAGCCATGTTGTTTCATTTGAAAAGCTTTAGAGCAAGTTGTGTTTAATCTGATTGTTGCCAAGAGGTATTCTGCAATGGCAAAGGGCAATTCACATTGGGAGACTTGTTAACTTTGCAGAGATTCTGTGTTTGCACTTGTCTACTGATCCACTTTTAACTTAACATTTGAGGCAAGATACTCCATGGCCGTGATAATGCAAAAAACGTCTAAGTATCCTAAAAACATGAAAAACTTCTGATGTTTCAGACGTTATCCAATAAAGGAGGTGTGTGTTTACATTACTCACCATAAGTACTGCAATACCTACATTTTATGATTGTTCTTCTCTTCTACCCTCCAAGAGCAATCCAAAATTGAGAACCAAGTATTTTCCATATATTGCACATTAAGTGCCTCAAAGGCTTCCATACCCACTTCAGGGAGCTACATGAAAACAATGAGTAGGGGAAACGTAGCAAAAGAAGAATGGCAGTATTGGATTAGGATAAGAATTGTCTGGCAAGCATCCTGCCTCTGGGCAGTGATTATAAACATTAGCACAGAGAAATGTAAGAATAAGAATTACATGATACTTTTCCAGACATTCCCAAGCCTCCAAAAGTTTCAGCTGAAGAAATGTTATCGGATGTATATCGTTTGTAAAGATTAAGGTTTTGTTGGTTTTCTCCTCCATTAATCTATTCCCATAAACCTATTTAAACTTCAGAATAGTGTTCTCTGACAATGAATTGCACGAGTGTACTACCCTGTTCATTTTGTGCATAAAGTAGTATTCTTTTATTCACTTTGAATGTAGTTTCTTCTAGCTTCATTTGAATCCATGCTGCATTGGATATGATTGTGATGGAAAGCCAGTAAACAGTTAATGCCTATCCATTTCCTCTTTACCACCAATGATTTGTGAGCTTCGTCTATATCCCTCTTTGGAGATCATCTTTTCAAGAGAAGTAGCCTACTCTGCTACCTGTACAGAAGCTGTTGCTCATCTTTGGACCCCCTTTTGGGGTTTTGTATGCTACATATGATTTTCAGAGTATGAGAGGTTCTTAGGTTTATGCTATTCAAAATGATTCCCGCAGCTTTTCTTCTCAGTTTCTTACTGAATTCTGACACTGAACAGTTATGGAACAATTCGCTCATTTATCCACAGCAATTGTCATCTCCAAGCCCACCATGTTATATGCAACATTGAATTTCCTCCACCTACGCCCTGTACATCATTTTGCATTTATTTACAGGGCATTAGTCTGCCATTGTATTGCCTAGTCACTCAATCTTGTAAATTGTTTCTGGAATTCTACACTGTCTGCCCTTGTCCTGACTATCCCAAGTAACTCTGATCAGGAATGTTTCTCACCAACTCTCATCCCCTTTCCCAGATCATTTATGGATGTTGGACAGCACAGACCCCAGAAGAGGTCTTTGCAAAAGTCCAGTAGCAATGTGTCTCAACTGCAGGAACTGGATGTTTACTCTTAACTCTCTACTACTTAGCCTTTAAGGTGTCAGTTTTATGTGCCTTCCTTCTTATCTGCTTACTTTTTTCAATAGCCTTTGTTGGGAAACTTTAGCAAAAGCCTTTTGCAAATCCAAGGTAGACGCCAACTAAGCAACTCCAGGCAACCAAATCGCTCACATTTATGTGTCTGTTCAACAATTCAGAGTACTTCAGTAGGTCTGCAAAGCAGAAGTTTCCTTTACCAAAGCCTTATTCATCCAAAGTATATTTATCCAAGGTCCACTCTTGAGTTGTTTATTATAATTTATACTAACTTGCCCAATAAAGGACAACAGTCTCACAGACTGTGGTTTTTACATCTGCTATTTCACTTTTTATTTAAATTCATTTTCACTGCATTTTACATCTTCTAGCTCTTGCTACCTTTGCAATTTTAGGTGATAATGCACCATCACTAGTCGATAAGTTGTTTCTTCTGTGAATTGTCTTATAACTCTTGAGTGAATGCTGTTTTATCTAATTATTTGTTACTATTTGTTTTCTCATTGCTTCTTTTCTCCTTCAGGTGGATATTCCCACTGAGAGTTATTAGGATACATTATTACACAGCAAGCAATCTTTACCTGTAGTTTTACAAAATAAGTCAATGTAGTGCTAATTACTAAGAAGTCAGCTAATCTATGAACTTCTGACTTTTCTTCTGCTGATATATTTGACCTTGGGCAAATCACTTAACCTCTGCAGTTCTTTATTGTTTCCTTTCCTAAAATGGAAATAATGGAATGAATGTGCCCTTTAAAACTGTTGAGCTTTACAGATTACATGTATGCTAGGTATTCTTATTTGTTTTTCATACCAAAATGAATTAAATTTTGGAGTAGAATACTGGATAAAATAAAATTTAACAGTTATGAAATAGCTAGCCCTGTTAGAGAATCGGAAACTAATTTGAACTGCTCTAGATTCTAAAAAAGTTCTTGGGTTACTTCAGAAAAATAAAAGGTTAAAAAACCAGTTTTGTACACTACATGCTGAATTTCCCTACTTTTTATGTAAATGTCCTTTTTTTGATTGATGCATTAATAAGGAATTCATTCTCCTTCTTAGTCTTTATTGTGACTTTATGTCATGTAAATGCATCCGTAGAAATTCGAGATGCATTTTGTATTAATTGGTCGGAAATATTGATGATACTTGTTGATATGCTGGTTTAAAGTAGACCAGCACACTCACTGCAAGTATTACTTCTTACTGAACTTAGCAGTTGCCACTTGTGAAGCATTAGTGAAATTTTTGTTCTCTCCTTTTATTAGAATCTTTTCTGTCTTTCCACTGAAGTATCCTTCTCCCTTTCTCAGGTTAAATTCATTCTTCTGGTAGCTATAGCTTCCTGCTCCTGTATAGAGACTGCAGCATTAAACTTAAAATAGATCAAAATCAAGTCTGATTATGCTTAAAGACATATTGTTTAAGTTTACATATTGAAGGCTTGGTTTTCTAAAGTAAACTAAGATCAGTATGTTCTTAGTACTACTTTTCCTGCTGTTGTGTGCCTTCCAGCTTTGTGTCGTCGAGCACTTTTCTGTTCAGATCTGATCTTAGGCTCTATCAAAGTCTTCTAATAATTCTTTCTTGTAGGCCAGTGATACTTAGTTAAGAAGAGTCCTGTCTACCTTAATTTTGTTCCATAATATGCCATTAGAAATCATTTTTTTATAAATAATGATCCAAAGTATATAGTTCCACTTAATGTTAGTAACAAGTATACTGCAGAGATAGTCAAGTATACTGCAGAGATACTGAACTCCAGTAGCTGTGGTTGAAATGAAAGGAAGATGTTAATTTTAAATACTTGTAGAAATAAAATTACTAACATATAGAGCTGGTTAATGTTTCTAAACTTTTCTATCTTTCATTCTGCTTTTAAATTTTATTAAATATATGGTATACTATTTATGTAAAATGCTATTTTGTCCTTTCCTGTGAAGGATGAATTCTGTGTTTCTGACTGTCTTCAGAGATGGCAAAAACGTTTAAAAGGTTCAGTGACAAAATTAAGGGCGTTTGAATTTCTTATTGAAAAAATCACCAAACTTTAGGAACAATGTAATTTATTATATTTCATGCATACTTTGGGGGCATACAAATGTGTTTTTTACTAATGCTTATTTAGCAGGACAAATGGAAGTGCACTTAGGCTCAATCCTACCTTTCTGGCTTGGAGTAGTTTGGATAGACAATAGGTTATTCTTCCTTTTTAATCTAGTACTTTAATCTGTATTTTACAGGCAGTTATACTGTCTCTTTTCATTTTAAAAGATATTCTATATTCTCTCTTGTCTTGTTTCCATATATTTTCATTTTGGATCTCACTCCATTAGCATTTGTTCTATCGGTACCTTTTTCTTCCAACTGAGAATATTTCAGTTAGATCTGTCTCTCAGCGGTCCATCTAGTTTTTCTTTTACAATGGCATGAAGATGGCAAAATGACTATATGGGAATACTCATGGAGAGTTTTTTCACTGAAAAATATGAAATCATCTAATAATCCAAATAAAAATTGTCTTTAAACCGTGGTTGTCTTAAATCAATTTAATTAAAAGGAATTTCAAGGAACCAGGAGATATTTTTCTTTCTGACTGAGATCCCAGCAAGGAGGATCAGATTGCAAATTTTATAGTGTGTGCCCAGTGCTTGAACATTCTTGGCGTTTCTGTCCCATTGCTTTCACTTAAGCTTTGCTTTTCAAGATTAGGAGTTGGACCTATATCAGTATACAAATTAAAAAATAAATGCCTAAAGGCACACTGTCTAACAGATACGTAATATACCACATTTTAGCCCAGAGCACCTTTCTATAGTGTTGTTTAAGCTCTTAGAAAAATAGTATTTACAATGAAAACCTTTAACAACCTTTTACCATGCTTGCTAGCAGGCACTGATTTAATGCTAACATGACAGCTAAGATTTCAGTGAGAGACACTTTTATTTCCCTGATAAGAGAAGTGTTACACATTCTGAAAACTAGACAGATTTTTCTGGCCAGTGTCTCCTCATGTTTGTGCCAGTAGGGATTTGCTGACTACTCAAATTATCTTTCACAGGTTAGCACATGTCTATCTTATATAGAAATGTTTGTCTTGTTTCTGACATTTCTCTAAATGGTCCTAATTTTAAAAAAATTAAAACAGACTTTGTTGTTGTTAAGTAGCTACTTAATGTTCTCCCCAAAAAACTGCTAGACTCCTATAGTGCAAGACATCAATTTAGAATGAGCTGGAATTCTAGCCAATGAGATTGTATTTCTTACAAATACATTCACAATTTGTAGGAGACTCTTCTCTTAAAAAAAAAAAAAATAAAAGGTGAAAAGACATTAGTATAATCTCGATAACATTTATAATGTTAGAAAAAGATGCTGATACATTAAGTTAAACTCTCATATTTCAACTGTGATTCTTAATGAAAAGTGTTTTATTTTTTGTTTTATTCTAGCAAGGCCTATTTATACATATCTACGGACTACAAACCGTATTATTTAATCTTTCCTGTGGTCAGTTGGGCATTGTTATATATCACATCAGATATGTATTATACATACAGAGTATCCTAATGCATATTTCCAGATCTCCCTTAATCTTTTTCATTTGTATGTAACTTTCTGGTTTTGAAATATTTAATCAAACTTATTTCATGCCTTTTCCATTTCTTATTAACCTTTGTTGCAGGAGTTTCATATAATGATAATTGCACTTTAGAGGAAATCTGGATGTAGAATCTGAGTACTTTGTCTTTTTTGAACAAGAAGTGTGGATTTGCTGCTAAGTTTGTGTGTTTCAAAGGTGAATGTATTTGGACCAAAACAGAAATTACTAGCAGTAATTTATGAATTTGCAGCAAAATTTTCAATTCTTGTCTGTTTCACACTAACCTTTAAATCCTTAATCAAGTAAAATGAACTTTTTAACTTATTATATGCTGATACATCCACCAATCGTATCAAAGTGTTTCTACTAAAAGTGATCAGTTCATTCTGATATTTCAAACAGAATTCGGTTATAGGCCCACAGAAATATATGGAACATAATAGTTAAATATCCCTAGATATTTACAGGTAGAGCAATTGGTTATTATGAGTTACAAGCAATTTATATTTTCAAAGTTCAGATAACTATAAGAGCTACAGATTAAATTTCCCTTTTTGAATGAAAACTGAGATTTGGAAGACCGGTTGTATTTCAACTAAAAAGAACTCTCAGAACCCTCTTAGTTAGGCAGTGATTTGTGCATAAAGCTCTTTAGTATGACTTTGCAATGTTTTATTACATTTTTCAGAAACAGTAAATAATTTCTTGGTTCACAAGTTTGGTCAGGGTAGACAGATTGTTCCCACTGTTGTCACCAATATCATCTCATATGACATTTTAATTCCTCAATGAAATGTCTAATGCTAGTTATCCTGGAAAGTGTGATAAAGCACTCTTACCTCTGATAATTCTGAATTGAAAGAAATGTTTTCTGTGTGTTTAAACCACTGTGCCAGTTTTCCTATTTTGAAATTTTAGGAATTTAGAAACATATGGTTCATTCAGATAAACATTTTCAGTAGAGGTAATGATGGAAGTGATCTATTGATCTGGAAATGTCCATGGTTCTTTCCTGGTTTTTCAGTTATGTTTCTCACCAGGAGAGACTGTGAGAGCAAATATTTCACTTGGTATCAAATTCCCCCATTCAGTAACTAAATTGTTACAACAGTATTAATTCAATCCCCAGGTCATTATCAAGCCATTAGTATTACCTTGATGAGATAAGGTATCTTAAACTATGGATACAGTAGAATTCGTATTGATATTACAGCTAGCTTCCATTACCCAAAAGACATTTTCTTATACTTACATTTAT
Organism: Podiceps cristatus; assembly: GCA_000699545.1. Taxonomy (NCBI): domain Eukaryota; kingdom Metazoa; phylum Chordata; class Aves; order Podicipediformes; family Podicipedidae; genus Podiceps; species Podiceps cristatus. The sequence continues at coordinate 45,264 of KL262036.1, read as the reverse complement.
CTAAACTAGTATGATGTTTTGTAAATAAGAAGCCTATAAAAATTTTTAACCTATGAAAGAAATGCAGCAATTACATATATGAACTAGAAAATACCATCAGGTTTCTCAGATTAGCAGTATTCATAGTTGTTTACTGTTTTGTGTTTCAAGTAATGCATTTGCGTCTGAAACTATTTATTAGAACTCACCTGAAACAGGTATTTCGAATGTCTCTAACATGTTAGATGTTACTCTACCAGTCATTTCTTAAGGCATAGTTGTGTTTTTAAGCATAGTTTTCATTTAAAAGCACTGTGGAGTATTTTATTAGTCAATAATAAATAATAAAAGTAAAATCCCCTGCCTTATAAAGTTTGGCAATTTCACTTTATTTTTTTAAAATACAGTTACTAAAACATATGCAAAATGTGTAGCTATATTTTTATGTAGAAAAAGCTGTTTTCTGCGTTTTTTTTCCGTTTTCTCTTGGGGAGGAATTCAAGATTCTACTCGTATTTCTGCTGCATAATGGTAATACAAAAGACAAAGCCAGTGTGAAACTTACTTCTTTCAAAGTTAGATACATATATAATGGACTTTAAGTTACTTTAGCCACAGGGAGCAATTGACCTGCTTCATCTTATTCTTAATGAGTAAAGCTACTAGTGATGAAAGGATTTGAAAAGAATATAACATCTAGAAGAGTGACTTTTTATAGTGTTCTTTTTTTTTCTTTTCAGAAAATATCTAAATATTATCTGAAATTGTTTTCCTTCACGTTCCTGAAGATAAATTACTATACCACAAATTGCTGTAATCCACACCTAAAGATAACTGATTTGTTAAAATTCCTTAAGTGTTGCCATCATTTCCAAAAAATAACTTCTCACTGAATATCTTGCACAGCGACACGAGCTTGGTGCAATTTTTCTTGCTCTCCTACAGGAACTGAGATGTAATAATGCACATTGCTGAGAGTATGCCTTCACAGAGAGTTAGTTTCTAATTTTTATTAAGCCTGTTCTCAGTCATCTGCAAGGATTTATTTACATCTATTTAACTCAATACATGCCAGTCCACATTTGGTTTTAATGCCTAATTAATTGTGAAGAAACCTTGACTTCAATATTATGCTTTAAAATTAACTCCAGTGAACTGTGACTGAGAATTATGTTATAGGCTATTAGGTATGATGTGGAAAAATAAGCATGTCATCTATATTATTACATTATTCTTACTGCAGATGACTGAAAGACTGTTTAGAAATGAGTGCCAGTGTTCTTACGCTTGTTGACAATTCACATGCACGAAGCATGTGAGAAAAAGGGAAAATTTCAGTGCCTCTTATAATCTCACGTATATTTAAGTTTTAATACACAAACTATACAGACATGATGAATTTTTTACTTGTAACTTTCATTATTTGTAAATCTACTTGAGCATCTGCTTTAACAAATTTACAGGTCAAATGCTAGCGCAATTACTAGGCCCATCTAATCCCATGCATAGATTCATGTGGTTATATGCTGATCTCTACAAAGCAACTCCCTGCCTATCACTGACTTGAAAGAGTAATAAAGCTCAGCAAGTTTTATTTGACTTCAATGTTGTTTTCCACATCTTTATCTCTTGTCCTTTCTTTGTCTGCATCTTTAGTAGTAAAGGTCATTTACAACAAATCATTCTTGATACCAGTAGCAAATTAATGTTGCAAAGCATTGTCAGTACCACTGCAAATCTCTGCCAGTATTAAACTTTGCAGGGGTGCTAATGGTTCATCATTTCTGATCTAGATATAGCCTGAAGCTCTACAAAATACCTTTCCTAGTTGGTATATTATATTCTTCCTTATGCTCAGCTCTTTTGTCTAAGACTGCAACAGGTTACACTGATTCTTTTAGTTTTGCTCAATTCATTTAAACTTCAATTCAGAGCAAAGCTTAGACATCTGCATAAATATAGACACTTGTAATTTGAACTCAGGCAGTTCCCGATTCTGATGATAGTCACAAAACTTTTCAAATATTGCATTTTACTCTAATAGCTCAATGCTTGTATTAGCATAGCACACACCACTTTTCATTCACAAATATGGAGAAAACCCACTATCTAGAGTCACTTCCCATAAAGTCTGAGACATAAACTGAAAATATAATTTACCAGGTCTGATGGGAAAGGGAAAGATTATACATACGTTCAGTTGCTTCAAGACAGCTGCTCAGTCTTCAAGTAAATAATTTTTCCAAATAACAATAACCTATATTCTAGTCAGGGGTTAGAGCTCTTAAGGCTTAGTGCCTCTGTTCCCTTCTACTAAAAACCAATCCAACCTTACAACTCAAGTTCTGTTAACAGCATGTCTTTCTAGAGCATTCTGTAATGACTTTCCGTCCAAATGCTTTTGCTTCTCACTAGATTTGGATGCATCTAAGGCAGAAATGTATTATTTTCTTATACCAGCAATTTTGGGCCAGCAGAAGAGCCATATGTCTATAAGGTATTAGAGGACTGCTATTCAGTGGGTAGCCATGTTGGTGAAATTGTTAGCTCTACTACAATATAATTTTGTATCACTAGTGTATTAACTGCAAATTCAGTCCTGAGCAAAAGAGTGTGGGTAACCCGATTCATCCTCCTACATGCTGCTGTTGTAAATACTGTGCTACTTAAAGAAAATTGGTAAGTGAATGCAAGTAGCAATTTAGAAAACCACTAGTATGAAAAAAGGAGTAAAATCATAGATCCATTAAAGTAAACAGTGTAGCTCCCACTGGTTTCATCCCAAAGAGTCAGCTAATTTTAGACACACACGAGTCTATAGGGATAGATGGGATCCACCCAAGGGTACTGAAGGAGCTGGGGGAAGTTCTCACCAAGCCACTGTCCATCGTATATCAGCAGCGAGGACTGCAAGGATGTTGTGAGGTTATGCAGTTGACTGGAGGTTAGCAAATGTGACACCCATCTACAAGAGGGGCCGGAAAGAAGGTCAGGGAGCTACAGGCCTGTCAGTCTGACCTCGGTGCCGGGGAAGGTTATGGAGCAGATCTTCTTGAGTGCCATCATGTGGCACATACAGAACAATCAGGCGATCAGGCCCAGTCAGCATTTATGTTTATGTTTGGCAGGTCCTGCTTGACTAGTCTGGTCTCCTTCTATGACAAGGTGACCCACCTAGTGAATGAGGGAAAGGCTGTGAATGTTGGACTTTAGTAAAGCTTTTGACACTCCTTCCCACAGCATTCTCCTGGAGAAATTGGCTGCTCATGCCTTGGATGGGTGCACTTTGCTCTGGGTAAAAAACTGTCTGGATGGCCGGGCCGAAGGAGCTGTGCTGAATGGAGTTAAATCCAGTTGGCGGCCAGTCACCAGTGGTGTTCCCCAGGGCTCAGTATTGAGGCCATTTCTGTTTAATATCTTTATCAGTGATCTGGATGAGGGGATCGAGTGCACCCTCAGTAAGTCTGCAGATGACACAAAGCTGGGCAGGAGCATTGATCTGCTTGAGGGTAGGAAGGCACTTCAGAGGGATCTGGACAGGTTGGATTGATGGGCCGAGGCCAATTGTATGAGGTTCAATAAGGCCAAGTGCTGGGTCCTGCACTATGGTCACAAGAACCCCATGCAATGCTACAGCCTTGGGGAGGAGTGGCTGGGAAGCTGCCTGGTGGAAAAGGACCTAGGGGGGTTGGTCAACAGCCGGCTGAACATGAGCCAGCAGTGTGCCCAGGTGGCCAAGAAGGCCAATGGCATCCTGGCTTGTATCAGAAGCAGTGTGGCCAGTAGGACTAGGGAAGTGATTGTCCCCTGTACTCGGCACTGCTGAGGCCACACCTCGAGTACTGTGTTCAGTTTTGGGCCCCACAGTAAAGGAAACACGTTGAGTTGCTGGAGCGTGTCCAAAGAAGGGCAATGAAGCTGGTGAAGGGTCTGGAGAACAAGTCCTGTGAGGAGCAGCTGAGGGAGCTGGGGTCGTTTAGCCTCCAAAAAAAGAAGGTTGAGTGGAGACCTTCTCGCTCTCTACAACTGCCTGAAAGGAGGTTGTAGTGAGGTGGGTGTGGGTCTCTTCTCCCAGGTAACAGGCAATAGGACAAGAGGAAATGGCCTCAAGTTGCGCCAGGGGAGGTTTAGATTGGATATTAGGAAAAATAGTTTTCACTAATAGGGTTGAAAACATTGGAACAGGCTGCCCAGGGAGCCAGTTGAGTCACCATCCCTGGAGGTATTTAAAAGACATGGTTTAGTGGTGGACGTGGCCGTGTTAGGTTTACAGTTGGACTTGATGATCTTAAAGGTCTCTTCCAACCTAAACAACTCTATGTTGAATAGCACTGATTTATACTGTCTCAGGATACATATTTTTATAGCTTGTTGTTGCTGCCATTTTTAAAACAGGTGAAGCTTTACCATCATGCTATTTTTTTATACTACTTAAAGTGGTTTTGCTCAAATATACTGAAAAGTAAGTAGTATATTTTCTCCATTTGTAGATAGTTGCAAATAAACAAAATTAAAAGAATTAACAAAACTGTTACTCTCAGTTCATATATTCTTTAAGAATTCAATCCAAAGTAATTGAATTGGTCTGAGGGGATTTTTTTTTTTTCACTTTCCCCTTGAAAAAATCATACGTAACAGTGCTGAATGATAAAAGTAACATTTTCTCCCAATATTTATCTCTGTCAGTATTAAGAATTGTGGTAAAACTAAGGTCGCTTTTATACCAAGTACCTTCTATGCATTGTTAGGGATTTTCGGAAAAATGCACCAGTTTAGCTCTTCCTTGACAGAGGAACAGCTTTAGTGTTGCTGGCTGTAGTGGTTCAAAATCCAATGGGAGATTGACTAAAAGATTGCTGGCATTGAAAAATGACATTGCAATATAGATGTATCTGTCTGCACGTGCATGTACTTATGTGTGTGTGACAATTAGTGCTGCTGGCTCTTCTAAATGCATTTAGAACTGTCAATTTTGTATTGTGACAGAAGTACTTTTTCTCCTTACCCTCTTACACTTTGCTCAGCAATTATTTATTCCTTTCCCCAAATCCCAAATCTATCTAGTCTTCTCCACCTCTATGTGAGTTCTGCCCTCACCCGACTCAGCTCTAAGCCTACCAAATGTGTTTGTCTGCCTTGCCTACGTCTGAATGTCCCATCTCACTTTTCATTCTGTCCAGCCCCTCTTCGCTCTCCCTTCTGTTGCTACGAGCTTCCTTCCTGGCCACAGTGCCACACTAGCTTGCCAGCTGAGTTGTCACCCATCCTCTTCCATTTGTTGTCTCCTTCTGAGCAAAGTGCCCAGGAGGAAGCTGAGGTGCTGATCCACTGCTCACCAGGAGGCAAGAAAGAGGATGGGCTATACGCAACTAATACCAAACAGATGACATAGTTCTAACATGGAATCGGAGTAGTCTGAAGGAGCAGGGACAAATCCATGCCTGCTTCCTGCGCTGGCTAAGATGGCAGCTGGATAGCTGGACAGGCAGCTTTTTCTCAGGCAGGGCTAAAATTCATTAGATTACCTTAACTTGCTTTGTGGAAGACTAAATTCTTGTAATTCAGCCACATGTTTCAAAAAAAAAAAAAAAAAAAAAAAGGCATATTACACATAGCATCTTTATGGGAGATTTTTTCCTACGAATATGAATTAATAGGTCAGCTGCGAGAAGAGGGGATTTTGCCAAGACATGCTCAAAAAATTCCAGTTAGTTTCCATTTTAATTGAAAAGTTTGCTGCTTAAAGCCAGTTTTAATTAACCTAGAGGTACAAAACATCCTTAATTATTTCTTCTTACTGCCCATTGTGTAGTTTCTGATTTAAACCTACCCAAAAATGTCCTTTATGTTTTCAGTACACATAAATTCTTAAAAAGTATCATCAACGATATCAGAAATGTGTTGTGTAGGGGTAAAAAGGCTCAGTATGTAATAAACATCGCAACGCTTTCACAGGAGCCACAGGAAAAGAAGAGGACTGACTGCTACTGTACTTTATAATTTCCAAGCAGGATATAAACTCCAGTCCTGCAGAGTTGCTAAATCTCACTTATCTTGGTTATTACAGGGTATTAGAATAGTAGATAGTTCTACCTTCAGATATCCCCTGCGGGAAAATTCTCGAATTTCCACTAAAAACTAAATACTTTGAAATTATAGGTAAATAATTCTTATTCAGATAGAACATTTTTTTATTATATCCCAATGTAATATATACTGCTTATTTTGCTAGAGCATTTTCATCCTCTTACAGATGCTACTGCTATTTTGTGCTTGTCATAGGTGGTCTCATCTGGTTTTTACTGTCCTTGTAAAAAACAGTGAACATACAGAGAAGTCAATAGGGAATACAGGAAAAAGTCTGAATCTGCAACTGATCTTTGTCTCTATTTACCTCTTGGAGTAAAGCATTGCATGATAAAGTTTATGCTAGATCTTTGCCCTTTACTCTAGTATAACCCAGTATTTTCCAAATGAGAAAAAAAACCCAAACAAACAAACAAACAAAAAACCAAAACCAAAAACTAAGAGGAACCCTTAAAGTACGTAAAATGAAATCTACAAATGAACTAGCAGCACTGTAATTTTAACATATAAATAAATAAATAAACAAAAATCAAACAACCAAACACCACAAACACATAACTGCACAATTGCGATAACCAAAACATACAGTTATCTCAAAGTTTGATATGTCCACTGGGGCTGTTTCAATACATCTGATTTTTTGTGTTTAAAATATTGTGTACAGAAATGTTTGAGCCTGCAGAGTTTACTTGTTTCTCAGAAGAAAGGCTCTGCAGGAGAGAGTTTCTGTCCTGTGGAGCTTATAGACTCTGCAGGATCTTTTGCTCAGTGACCCTAGTTTATCCACAATTCATTTATGTGACTGAATCTTATGTCTCCCAGATAACCGAGTTTCAGATCATTAAGGTTGTACTGTCCTTGTTAGTAAGAATATATTATTGGCCAGAGGAATGCCATAATGTCCTTTTCCAAAACATGGGGAAATAATGATTATAGAATTTGTTTTCAGTTTTGTTTTCAACTTGTAAGCTCTTTCTTGTCCTGTCTCAAGAATAAATTATTGACAAAGTTTCCCATCTCTGGAAACTTTTTTTTTGTGTGTGTATTCTCTTTAATCTTAAAGAATTTGCAGGCTTTTATGCAATGTGGGGTAAATTTGGATGTCAACTAAACCTTCATCAGAAAAGAAATAAAGGATAGCAACAATATCTATATAGCTGTGCAATCATTAGGATTTATAAATAAAAAAATTACATATAAAAAAAGATGTCTTCTATCTAATGTATTGTATGACTAATGTGTAAAGATTATAGGCTGGAAAAAAATTAAGAAACTAAAAAGAAAGGTTTGTGGCACAGAAAAACCCACCCTTTTCTTTCATTTGCATTTGCGTTTTTTGAGATCTTTGGCACATAACATCAGAAAGACATTTTATTTAAAACTGCTAAGATTTTAAATTTGTCTTTGCCCATCTTAATTACAAAATTTAGTAATTTCTAAAAGAAAAAAAAAAAAAGGTTGTCTAGAAATCCATCATGTCAAAGATACATTAGAGCCATGCATCTTAAAAGAAATATGATTAGTGACATTGAACTGCGTCAGTTTTTGAGAATATTACATTTTTAATGAGTGAACTGTCTGATGAGTATGTGTAGTCATTAGCATAGTCATAATAGTTCTGCAATCAGTATTACGTATTTATTAACATGTAACAGAATTTGTTTCACATTAAGTAAACCTCTTGTACAGAAAACATAAAATAGTAATGTGTGAATTTGAATTCTGCTTTTGTCATTCTGTCATGATATTAAAACTAGAGCTAAAGAGGTAATGATTTGATTACTCATTCTGTCTTAAAATTTGGCTAACTTTCACTACAGTGAGCGGCAAAGAAAATGACCTGCTTAAATAATTAGGTTTTTAAATTCACCCATTTTTATAAAGTATGTTAAAGAAAAAAATATCATATCACTATGAAGGCAACACAGATATATTCTCCAAGATGTCTCATTGATACTGATACAATTTGAGCTTGATTATGCATATTAGAACATTGGTTGATCTTGGGTATTCCAAATTTAATTTTTGTAAGGAACGTTTTTATGTAGAATTATATGAATAAAAATAAAATGACTGTAAATAAATAACCAGTTGCTTCTATTTGTAATGTTCATGCATATATCTAACACAACCGGCTTACGTCAAAATGCAAGTGTTGAAAAAAGTTGGCATTCTGAGATTAAGAGCAGAGAAGGAGTATAGAAGATAAATCTGTAATGTAAGATTTCATCTCCTGCTCTTATTTAGAGCACAGCTTTCACCATGTATTTGGCACGATACAGAAAAGCAAATTTTTAGAGGTGCGATTTATTGTCCTTGACTGAATGATCATTCCATTTTTCAACAACTATCATTTTTTCCTTGACTTATCCTACTTCATGTCACTTACTCTTCATTTTGAACAGTGCTGTGTAACAGCAATTAGGGTGTATATGCTGCTATATTTTCTGAACTTCTTTAAAAAAAGTCTCATTTCTGGCTTTTGTTCACCTTTTTGTTCTCCATTTCTTGCAATGCAGTATTGCAAATACAATTTAAATGTCAATCAGCTTTTGTCCTTGCCTTCTTTCACTTCTTGTCTTTCAAGAAAAAAACCTGACACTGACTTTAGACTTGCCAGGGAATAGCTCTTTGGTGTTTCTGTGAAGCAAAACAAGAGGCAGGGGAGGAAAACAACAGAGTAAGATTTTTCTAATGGAAGAATTATAGTCAGAAAGTAGACTCTGTCTTGACTTTGTGTTCAGTTTTTTTCTCTCTTGTTTACTTGGTCCACTATTACTTCAAACTTTTTTATGTGCTTCATATACATGTTGTTGCCTGGCAGATGCTTTTCGCTTTCTGTTTCCAAATGGCATTTTCGACTTCAAGGAAGTCAACTTCCAGTGAAGTGCCATTTTTTGGTATGCATGTGCTCATTCATCAGAAATGAAATACTTCAAGGAGGCATGTCAGTTCCTATACATTTCTGCCGAAAGGTAGGAAGTTTCAAGTGGCAACCTGTCTGCCTTCCTGTCAGTTTACATGGCAGCGCTGGCTCCGGTCTGCCGGAGGCCCCAGGTACCTGACTGCTTAGAGCGTTATGACAGGGACTGCCCTGTAGTCGAAGACCCAGGGCTTTCTCCTATTTTTTTTTGAAGTAAAAGAATTGGTTTGTGGTCTACTAAGCTTCCAGCTAAAACTCTTCAAGCCTGGACTTAGTGTAAGGCTGTTAGGGACTCTGAAGGCTGAAGACCTCAATTCTCAGCAATGACCCCCTCGCTCGGCCATTACCCTCAGCACTCGGTGGCTTCTGCCACCCTCTCACGGGGTCTCTGCTGGGTCCCCCCGCAGTTACAGGATTGGGTGGTGAAAACCCAGTTCTGACTGCCTGAAATGCCCGTGGCGGTTGGCCATTGCTGCACCCGCACTCTCTGCCTGCCCTTCGGGAAGGTTCTCCACGCACTGGCCATAGCACAGCCATTTGCAGGTAGGTGATAGGGGAGTCATAGGAGGGTAAATGAAGTTGAACTAGTCTCAACCCTGCGCCAAACTGCCCTGCTATCCACCCTTTATCCTGTACATAATCCTGTAGCTGTTCATTTTGATTGGTTTATATATTACATTCCAAACCTTAGTGTGTGTTCATTATAAACTCTGCCCTTCATCCCTGTGGACAAGACAATAGGAATTAATATCCCAATTATATCTCTCAAACTTCACCCTTTTCCCTTTAGAACTAAATTATCAGAGTTAACATTATATGTATTTTGAAAGAAGTGTAATTAAAACAAAATTCTTACTTTCAACAATTTCTGCTTTATGGCATGGTGATTGTTACCTGCAGTTCTTTCTGCATATTGCATTTCATCAGCTACATTGGCAGCCTGTCAGACTTGGTAAAGTTCATAGTGGCAAATAAACAGCTGTTTGAGTGGCTTTTAATGTAGATTTGATCAAATTATTGAAAGGTGAAGATTGTTGGAGATTTTTCTAGGGCTTAGTCTGAAATTAACTTGTTTTGTTTCTGAGAGTAAAATCATCTTAGGTTTTTTTCTTTTACAGTTAGAAATAAAACATACTGGGAAGTTTGGGGTAGTCTCTTGATTTGCTTGGGCCTTGTATCTAAATATTTCTAGAAACCAACAGAGTAAGGTGTATTTTTTCTCTCATATGTGTGTATATTTGCGTGAATACATGTACAGATACATACTCCATGTGTCTTGAGTAAGTCGCATGCACATTCTTACAGAGATCCATACGTTCATGCCTCACAGCTTGAAACAAGGAAGATTTCCCTTTTAGCATCCATTGAGGGCTTTCTCTAACCATCTTTTTCTGGTTGCTCAGGGTTTGGCGTACAAAATGGAACATCACCACCACTTCAGCTCCTGCATTAGTGTGTGCCTATTTTACTGAGATGGAATCCTTCTGCTTCTGTTGTATCTCATTGGTCAGCTCCCTTTCCTTCCTTCTCGGCATTCGGTGACTTCGCTAAAGGCCTTTTGGGCCTTGTGCTGTCTGGGACAGTCGCATCCCATTTCAGCCTATATTGAGGATGCTTATGGTGCCTCAGAATCCCATGGCCAAAATCCTCCCTGTGGTTCAAGCCTCAGGCAAGAGGAGCAGGGAGTCAAGCTCTAGAGCTTTTTGCTCTAGCAGCCACAGGGCTCCCTTCTGACATCAGAACCAGACAGCTGCTCTAGTTCAGCCAAACTAAATTGATCTTTCGGGCCTTGATGACTCAAAAGGCTGCCAGAAGTGTAGGAAAAGGATCAGTTCTGATTAGCTTCCTGCATTCTTTCTTCCCTTCTGTACACTATGCAGTAGGACTTGAGCTTCCTCAGGCCATGCAGTCACTGTGATGAATGAGGCAATCCTCTTGACACCATTTCATCTGACTAAGCTGATGCTAAAGACATACAAAATTGCATCATCCTGCTTTCCACTGGCACTAGATTAGTGTGCAAAGACTGCTTTGGCACTGTCTTCTATAGCAGTAGTTGTGCCTTTTCTTCTGTTCTTCATCATACAATAGCATTTATTATCTCGGCAGATAATGATATTATTATACCAGTTCAGTCATTCATGCTGCGTACTGGGAATGAGAGGATTTCTATGTCAAACTAAATGCCTTTTCCTCTATTTCATACATGGTGATACTGGCTCCTGGAATAGGCCCAATATGCAGATACCGTACATGAATGTATTTGTTTCTTGGCTCAGATGAAAGAGAAAGATAATCTCTGTTTGACCCATCTTCTTCTAGGACCAGGAAGGAACAATGAACCAAGTTGCATAGATGATCAGAAGGGCTTTTAAGACTCTACCAGAAGTGCCTGGTTTTTGGGGTTTGTTTTTATTTTAGTTACATCCCTTTCAGAGAAGCCTGGAGTTTATCATAGGTTTATGGATATCCTCCACTGTTTCATTTGCCCTAAAGTTTCTCTCCCTATCAGAGGATTCTTTCTGGAGCAAGTATAGCTAGGGCGGCAATTGCAGGAATCACCCTGTCAAGTAGCAAAGATAGTGGACCGCAGAAAGATGGAATACTCACATGGACTCCATTGCCCTTTTTGTATGCACACGTACCATCCGTTTTCATTGTAGCTGAGAGCCAGAAATAGGCATGTTTCCTTCAGTAAAAGAATGACAGAATGAGAAGGATTGGGGATTTGGGGTTAATGCATTGTTTGGTTGTGATTTTTTTTCTAACTGGAATTTTACATTTATTTTCTCTCACAGAGTTCACATCATACTCACATTGACCCCTCTCAAATATCAGGTCTTATCTTGTTCCCACCCAGCTCATTTTATAGCTTAAAGAGAAGTAATCTACGTACACCGTAATAATACAAGGTATACGCAAACTGTCGTTACTGTGTTGCTTACCTAACGAGGCAGAAGCCTGAGTGTAAGGAGTGGCAGTTGAAATTTTCATTGCAAAAAAGAAGTGGTTACTTCTAAAACCACTATTTTATATCCATCAGTGAAATACGTGCCACTAATGCAACTGTATGGGCTGTTTTCTGAACTAATTAAGCAATGTTAAATCCCATACACATAGAGATGTGGGTATGCATGCATTCTCTTTCTTTGTATATAGATCATATATAGCTTATACTTTTATATATATATATATCTCCACACGCTCTTACTGTGTACTACTATTATGAAGTAAGGAGCTGTAAATTGAAATGAAACTCTCTCTCAGTTCTGAAGTATTTGCTTCAATCTGCAGATTACATCAGGATGGGATATCTCTTAAAATCTTTACAGAGGTCAACACTTGGATTAAAGGAGATATTTTGGGTGGATAGACTTGGAATTGCCAGAAACTCTTCTATTTGATTTGCTATTATAGTCGGAGAGAAGAAATTTGGATATTGTAGTGGGATATAGAATAATGAGAAGCCATATTAAATCCTTGTTGCCTGTCACAAGGAAAATTCTTCCCCCTTTTACCACATTTTTTTAAACCTACAACCTATGGGAAACAGAGCAAAGGCTCTGCTTTGTTAAAATTCTTTCTTTAGAGGTATCCAAAACCCAGCAGTTTTCTTTCTTAGTGCTTTGCATCTGATGTGGTCTTTGCACCTCAGGCAGAAGCAGTATCTTTCCTGTTCCTATTTCTCCTTCATAAATTCTAATTCAGTGTTTTAAGTTTCTTTGCTTTTAAACATTTGGGGGCTCTTTTTAAGCTGAAACATATTTTAAGACTTTGAAAAAAGTTAGTGCTTTTCCTGGTTAGTTTAGCTACTGTTATATGTCTAGAAGTAATCCTAAAATTCTTTTCTTTAATTGCACTGGAGATCATTTGTACTGTGGGAACATTAGGTGAAACAATTGATGTAACTATATAGATTATCTCAGTAAATATTGATACTACTTTCCTTCTTTCTAGACTAAATTAAAATCAACTTTAGTCTTTTACAAATGTTTCTGACCATCTAGGTTTCACAAGAGGTTCTAAAATAGAATATGTAATTCTAAAACAGAATTACATATACAAATCATTTTGGTCTCTATTATTATTGAGTTTATAAGTTATAAATAATGGGTAGTCACCGAAGTGGTTTTTTTGTGAAGTAAAATGAAGATAGAAATTCTAACACAGTGGAAAAATTTCAGTAATTACTATAATTAGCCATATTTCCTGGTTTTTTTTGGCTTTCATTTTTTATCAGCTGAACTGAAGTAACATTGAACTGAAATAATTGTGTTGAAATATTGTAAAGCTAAGTTGCTATTTAGAAGGAGGATCAGCAATAACACAATGTTTCTTTTCAATTTCTTGCATACACTTGGTTGTGCTTATCACAGTTGGTCTGCACTAGACTTGCTATTTCCAGGTCTTCTATTAATTGTATGGTCTACGTCAGGTATATATTGATGAATTATCTTAACAGGCAATTTATGGGAGAGCTGTTCATTTCCCTTGTAGGTAAAAACAAGCCTGAAACAAGGATGCAAAATGTGATGCAAAACATACTTATTACCATTCTTAAGGAGAGATTTATATTTTAGCAGTACCTAATTGGATAAATGCTTTACTTGCACATTAAAATGGACTTGATATAATAACTTAAGAAACTGAGGTTTTAATGTTATATATTTAAAGTATAGATATATTAATTATAGATCATTAATTCCACTTTTTCCCCTGAAAATAACTATATTATTTATATGTTAATTGTACTGCTAACATAAAATTGAAATGAAATTAGAATTTTGGTATTCAGATTAATATTTCATATTTGTATTCCCTGTATATTCACAGTGCCTATTTAAAGTAATAATCAATTAAGGGCTCTTTTTCAAGAAACAAACTTATGTGCATTCAGCTTTTTCTCTCTAGGACACATGTCTTGCTATAAAACATCTAGTGGCCAATCCTACGATAGCATACCCAAATTAACTTGTATGTTGTTATCTCTTACACAGCATAGACATGTTAATCGAAGTGCAATTTCAAGTAATCTTTTATCCTATTTGTATTGAAATGTTTAACTTGTGGTACTCTGAAATGATGACATCGCTTTTAGGAGAGGGTTAAACATAACTGATATCAGAAATATCATGAAATCTACATTTCTGAAGGTTTTGAACCTGAACTTTACTCAGAATTATTACTTCACCTTGGAGATTTCACATGAGTACTGCTGGTATTATGTTACATGCATCCTGCCCTCTGGTGTAATCCTCATTGCTATGGAACACAAATAACTGTCAAACATAATAATTATGTCCTCAATTTCTTCTTTCATTTAGTGATTTTTCCTTTCTTGCCATGAAAGATGGCTACTTAAATATATTCTGCTGGTCCCCCCAATAATTTTTGGTATTATGCTTGAGAAAAGAAGCTATATAGAGTATTTTAAGTTTTAAAATGAACAAACAAGCACAAAGCAATGTTTGATTTGGAGATGGGTCTGGGAGGACTCATGATGCAAATTGCATCTATTTAAAATTTCAGCATTCAGGACTTCTGGTGGTTTATTTAGGCCAGATTTAAATCTGCTCCTTAAATTTCTATGAATTTCCCAAATCAAGAGTAAATGCTATGCTAAGTGTGGCCTAGATTCTGTGCTAGTGGTAAAATTGTAGTTGGCTTTTATAATAAAAGATCGATCTATAAAAAAAAAAAAAATTCAATATCAGAGCAAAATTTCTCCCCAGTTTGGTTGGGTAGAATCAATAAATGTTGGGGAGAGGGGGGGAAATCATCTAGGAACCTAACAAAACCGTCTTGAAAATACTTGTCAGAAGTGTTTTTTGGTGTTTTTAAGAGATAAAAACTGATTGCTGAAGAATTACATTAAATAAAAAACTAGTAACAAAAAAAAAAAAAAGCGAAGGCCATTTATGCAGAATAAATATTTTAAATTATTTGAGGAAGGCAATTAAATTAATTATATACAGTACTTAATACCCATGTGTCATTTTTTCCTCAGTTAAAATAGTTTGGTTTTCTTATTTTTTCAAAGATTGTTTGTGATCTGGCTTGAAAGAAAAGCCAGAGGAGAGGAATTACAGCAAGTATACTGCAGAGATGACAAATGCTGTTGGATCAGTTATGGGCTTTGGTAAGGCTGTGCTGTAGGGAACCTGCAGAGGTATCACAGTCTTTTTCTAATCAGAGGATAGATCTTATGCTGAGAACGTTTTGTCACTGAGTGAAAGAAGGAAGAAAGGAGGGCGAAAAGGACATGGTTTAATTTCTGCACAGAATCTCCTTCCAAAAAAAAAAAAAAAAAAAAAAAAGTGGTTCAGATGGGCCTTAAAGCCTTTTGGAGGGCATTCCTTGTCATTGTATATGATTTTAAATTTGATGAACACAGTTCATCTTCCACTATTTTGGCATATTTTAATCAGGTTTACTGGACAGTTTTGCAATTTCTTAGTGCTACTGCACAGATATAACAACAATTTAAGAAAGTGTCTTCCTAAGATGTGGAAAAAAACCTTTTTTAAATTAAGAATTGCACCGGAAATTATTATGACAAGGAGTACGTTGGTAAAATATGATTCTTTAATATAGTAAAAGTATAACAGTTAACTCACCTTCTAAATTAAATCTAAATTAGAATTAAATTCTAAATTAACTCCCCCCAAACTGTTATTTTTTTAAATGATATTTCTCTTCTGTATATCAAATTCTGATACAATAGAACCAGATTCCCTAAAAGACCACTATAAATGTAAATATAGCATATAAAAAAATCCCAAAGAACAAGCTGACAAGAAGACTAGCATATTTTATCGTTTCTCTAATAATCTGGTTTTAATGGCATAACATGATTAAGTAGTTATTTGTAATTCATTATATATAAGGTGACAGATATTGTAAGATCTTTCAAGGACATATGCTAAGTTGCCATCATGAGGAGTAAAAGAAAGTGTACTAGGAGTGGAATAGAGAGAGAAGTACAATTTTCCTCAAGTATGCCCAGTTTTAGTTCAATTTATATTGTAACAAGATTTTTTCCAAACCATCTAACAGAAATCTGAAAGTGTAATAGAAATATCCAAGTTGTCAAAATGATCAAATTACATCACGAAAATTTTCTCAAAAGAAAGCTCAGAGAAGATCAGTGATTTTGGTTTGAGGGTCAAGGGTTTGAGTGATTGTACTAGGCTCAATACTCTGTCCTGCAGTTAAAAGCAGATTTCATCTCCCAGCACTTCTGCTACTCACTTAGAGAATACAGATAATTTGAGTTCTTTACTAATGTAGAATTGATATTCAAGGAAGAAATAAAAATTACGACAACTTGGGATACTCTGTAAGTTAGTGACCCCCAAGTAAATAAGATAGAAAGGAAGGGGAAAATGGTGATGGAAGCTCAGTGAGAGATTCATGATTGTGCCATGAGAGGCTGAGAGTCTGTTACCTTACAGTTTAAGCAAATCAGGCTCTTGAAATGAGATGGACATTGCTGTTTTAGAGTCTAATAAGATAATGAAACACCTAAAATCCTTGGCATTAACAGGATTTGAGCAGAGTTATTAAATCTTTCTATCTCCATAATAGGTGTGTAATTCTTGAGTCGAAAAAGGTAACGTAGAATGAAAGCCTTGGCACAGTCACTGAATTGTTTGCACTGGGCAGTACATTCAATGTTTCCATGGTAGTTTTATTATGAATGTGGTTAAAATTTATATTAAATGAATATACAATAGGAAAACAAATTTTCGCAGATGTGCTGAAAAATAGTGAGTGTGAAACAGCTCTTAGGGGAACTAAGAAAAATTATTACAGAACAGCTGCTGGCAACACCCCTCATAGTTTTCATAATTATATTTAGGAAAGCCTAGATTTCTAATAGCTGTTGGAAACAGTAGTTTCTTACACGTAGCATAGCTGCTAGCAATGGGGAAGATCCAGGTTATTTTTCTACCCTTTGGAAGCTGTTTTGGTCCCAGCACTTTTGAAGTTTTTATTTCTTCATCTGTATGCAAAGATATTTCTACGTACTCAGTGATGCTCCTATGCCAAAGCCAGTGCAGAACAGAATATGAAACAATCCTGAAGGGCAAAATTTTTCTATTTTGTAGATTAGCTTATGCTGTTGGTGATCTGTCTCATGAGTGTTGTCCATAACTGTAATATCTGACAGAGTAATTCTAAAAACTAAATTACTTCATGTATGACGGAATGTTGATGAGCAATTCCCAAAGAATTTGCAGGTATAAAAATTAATACTCATGATTCAGCAAATGTCATTCTTCCATCTGGGTCAATATTGAACTAGTTCTGTACCCGTGACTTTGGGTCACAGCATTGCTGAAGATAGATCTGAGATAAGATATAAAGCTGAGGACTTTGTATTGATTATTTGGTTTTCAACCTTGAGGTGAAGACACATAGGGAACCAATGTAATCTTTGCAGAATGTTTCTATGTCCCTGTTCCATGTGCAGTCATCTGATGTCTGGCCACAACTACCAGAAACTCACTGAAAGTTAACGATGGAATAGAAAGTTACTCCAAGAATGAAAGAGACATAGTAACATTCTGATATCAGTAATCTCAGTTTCAAAAATTAATACAATTTACCTATGTTCCAATAATTCAAGCTTAAATTTATTTCTATATTCTTTTAACACAAATTGGGGCATCAAAATTACTAACTGATCATCTTTAGCAAAAGACAGAAGCTTGTCCTAAATTTAAGTTGAACAGCACCTTCTATCAAACACTGGGGAAATGTGCTGTGTTTCACATTCTCAATACTTACAATTTTCATAGCAAAACCCGACAGGAACAGCATTTACACTGTTTGGTTTATCTTTTTTTTTTTTTTTAAGTTGGTCGTAAGGATTTAAAAAAAAAAAAAAAAAACAAACCACAAACTTCTCCCAAATTAAAAAGGGATAAAACTATGGAATATTGTAAAGTAGATATATTAGCATGTAGTGAGATATTTGGCTGACCTTCAGGCACAGAATATTTTTACAAATTCTATATGCTTGATATCATTAAACAGCTCAGGTTCCTTGCCCTAAATCTTTTAGAAATTATCTAAATCCACTGAGGTAAAATCTATGTTGTTTATTCTTGTAATCCAGCCCCTAGAGCCACTGTTTTATGGACATCTTACCCACTACATTAAGAAGCCCATTGTTGTTTCATGTGTGCTGTATTTAGGCCGTCAACAATGAGCATGGAAATGGTATTTTGTAGCCCTCCAGGGAAGTGGAGACTTGATAAGCATCCACCCAATGCACTTACTTCAAGTGATAAATTAAAACAGAAGTAGAAAAACACAGGAGCCACAAAATGATACTGTCAGAAAATCCACACTGAGATGAAAATGCTGGTGACAAGAAACCTGATCAACAGACTCATCTTAGGCCTCTTGGGCTCAATTTGGAAATGGAAAAGAGGAGTAGAGAAGATATCTTATATTAAAACAATGTCTGGTAGCAATGCTATATATGGTGTTGGCATTTCCATTAAAAACCAATATCTTCAGGGAGGTTCCAAGGCCTCAATCTGACCCAGAGTGGTGGGGGTTTTATATTTATTTTCTGGGTTTGCTTGGTTGATTTGGGTTTTGTTGTTTTTTGTTTTTGTGTTGGTTTTTTTTTGTTGTTTTTTGTTTTTTTTTTTTTTGTATTTGCAAGAGAAGGAAAAATATTGCTTGTATTTTTTAAGCTGTAAAGAATTATTAGAGTATATAGTTCTTAGAATTGGGTGTTTTCCTGAATTGAAGGACTGGTTTTGCCTACATTTGGTCTTCTGTGTATATTAGCAGGCTTACATATCTATTGCTACCTGAAAATCAGGCTAATTCTGTTTTAGTCTCTTTAGCATTTGAATTCTTTACTTCATTGATTAATGTAATATTATGGTTTGTGATTTTTTTACACCACAGTCATTTGAGAACTGTAACAGAGATCTGTACTGCAGACAGCTATACAAATATTTATGCTGGCCCTTTGTTTTTGAATTCAGTGAAATGACCTGTGTATTGCATACTATTTTAAATTAGGTATCAAAAGTGGCTACTGATCTTTTGTGCTTTCAATTTCTTCTGTGCCTCATCTTAAAAAGATACAAATGTTTATTTATGGAGTCACTGTATGGTTTTGAAATTCTGTTTCAGATGACATTACCGAAAACCATAAACAAAAAGTAAGAAAAGTGAAGTGCAGCAGGAGAAACAGATTAGCTTAATTATTTTACAATATTAAAAATACAGTTAGAAATATGATTAATTTCCCATCCTAGCATAGTAGGTGATATTTAGCAAAATAATATTTAAACTTGTATGGTATATGAGCATGAGAACAATATATGGCTCTGTATTTTTCCATATACGTTTCTGCATGTATAAATTTCTGTATAAACAAGAGAACATCTTCAGAATTCAGTGTCTGAAAAGAGAAGAAAATGCTGTTTGAGCAGTTACAACAATCCAACACAGCAGCAACAGCAGCATTCCAATATAAAGGAAACTCCAAAACTCACGGCATAACTGCCTGCAGAGACTGTCATGGAACCACATGCTGCTACTCGAAAAATATCTTCTACCTTGCTGAAAAGTGGTGAGATGAAGTAGCAATTAAGAATAGCAGGATAGTTTTGTTCACCTGCATGGCTGGGCATTTTCAATGACTTTTTTTTTTTCCTGTCTGAATATACAGAAAATGCTCATAAAATGAGCTGAGGATGGTCCTTTCAGCATTGATTCTGGTTAGTTCTCAGTGCCTTTTAATAACACCAAGTGTCTTTTCAAGTCTTATTTTTAGGCAATATTCTTAGTGTCTTTATCATGTTTTTATTTTTCATTCCAATTTTGGAAGACTGGAATGAATTATATGTAAGCTTTTCTCAGGAAAAGCTTGGTGTTTTGTAAGTGATTATTCAGGACAATGTAAACCGTTACCAAGAGCACTGTTAACTGTGCAACAAATGCAAGCTTCTCATCAGCAGAGTACAAAATCTGCCGTCTTTTTGTTGTATTTTTAGCACTGCAAGGTACAATCAGGCATAGAAGCTGACTATATCTGTGCATAGTAAATATAAAGATACTATGTCTGGCTCAGAGGAAATTCCTAATATGCAGGTCACTATTTCCCATGGAGGGTAGGACCGTGAAGTTTTGCTTCATGTGTGCTCTGATTTTATGCTACTCTCTAGGCACATCACTGGCCACTGCTGGAGGCAAGATACTGGCTATATAAACCTTTGATGTGATACATCCACTTTTATATTTCATAGAATTCTGAAATTTAAATTTAGTTGATTGACAAAATTGAGATATAATTTGGGCAGCTCCTACAACTGTGGAACTTGTCCTTCATGTTTCTCTGTGTCTGGGAATACTGTACAGTATTCAGTTTTACATTCTAGCTCTGCGATTTTTTGAAAAGCTTGTTGGGAGATCTTGAATTATAAACATTGTTTCATTGTTTTAAACTCAACTTTCTGAAGTACTTTGTTGAATTGGAATGTTCTCTTCAAAAAGCATATTGTTAAGGAGTTAACACGTCTGGTTGATAAATGCTGAGCTGATTACCTGGCATTTTTTGCTACCATATGTAGTTACAGAAGCGTTTCCCTTCATTTGTCATGGATGCTATTGATTCCACATGTCAGAGTTCTCCAAAAAGCCTGTTTCAATGGCCAGTTTCTCTTTGTATGCCCACACATCATAAGCCTTTTTTTGCACATGGATGTATTTTGGCCTAGGCCTTTGCGCATGGTACATCCTATTTACATAGCACTGTTCTCTATCTTGTGAGAGTTACTGGATTCTGCGTTAGCTGAATTTAAATCGGCATTCAAATATAGTTGCTAAGCTTTGGTAGAAAGCATATTGTAATAGAGTGTTTTTCAGACACTGTAAGAAAAGTTTCATAGAAATTAATGACTTTTTTATAAATGTGCATCTTCCATTAACAGTGTTGTCTGTTATACTTGTGCATTAAAGGGTATTTATGGATTAGGAAAAATACACAGAGCACAAAAAGTATTTTAGCAAATAATTTTCAAAGGCTTATTCTCTACACTGACACCACATGACTGTTTCAACATTCTTTGTGTTCTCTTTCTTTTTTCTGAATTTTTCTTTCATCTTTTGATCTGTTCTTTTTTTCTTTATTTTTCATCACCCATTTCTTTCCTAAGGTTAACATCACCACTCAGTTTTAACATAAGTGGACTTTATTTTTGTGAACTAAATAGAACTCTCTAATCCCCAGTAGGTAAGGTTTTATCTAAAGTACTAGCAAATACATATTATCTAAGCTGTAGTTTATCTATAATAGGTATATCGGGTTTGTTCATTCTGTTATTTTACAGTTAAATATTCCCCAAAACTCTGTGATTCTGTTTTAAAAATTCAGTCTTTAAAAAATGTATCTTTTAATTTACTATCCAGGATGTGAGAGAGAATCACTGACTATTCTTTTTTAATAACATAATGTTGTAATTTGTGTAGTATGACCTAAATAGTCTCTCTGATACCAAGGCATTTTATACATTTCCATCACAATGCAATACTTCTGTTATCAGTCCAGTTTCACTTTGAATCATTTTCAATTGTTTATATTTCATTTGTTTGAAGACCATCCTGTCCAGGACATTTTCTGTGACACGCTTTGCTGATAGAGGAAAAGATACACGTTAGTACCCCACTAAGAACCCAGATGGTTATTCTGACTGTATCTAGATCAGAGGCCTCTTATTTCCCTCTCCGGCTTTCTAATGGGAACATATGTATTAAGACACTCAAGAAGAATCAGTTATTGAAAGACATTGGAATGAAGCAAAGCAGAAGTGATGACCAAAGCCCATTTTTGTAGTTGTGCCCTCTAATATCTGCAAGAGGGGAAACATTCCCCTTCAGTTGTGTATTTCGTGCAGCCTGAGCTTGTGAGAGAAAAGATAGATAGGCCGAAGAGCTTGGGCATGCGATATGAGGGAAAAAAAGTGTCAATAAGTAGGTTATCTGCCAGAACCCTTGCAAATATCAAACAATTTTATTTTTCACCATACTTTCTGTTTGGGGACAGGTGGTGTTTAGTTTTGGGGCTCAAGCAAGTTCAAGCATTGCATTATTTTATGTATAAAGGCACAGAGGTCTGGTGGAACGTTTTGTTAAGCAAGATCGCTGGTATCTATCCTTTCAAACCATGTGATGTAATTTCTTGCAGAAACTGGCCACACCTCCACACTAAAACTAATTATGGTTACCTCTCTACTATGACTAGAAGGTTGTAACAGGAATACGTTAACCAGCTGTTCAGAAGTTTTATAATTTCCAACATCAGCATATTAGTGCCCTGTTCATAATTGTTATGGCTTTCTTTACATCCACTGTTTCTTATACTTTTTCCTTACAGTATTCTTAAGTGTAGTAATGGACAAGATGGCTTTAACTATTGTTCATCGATTTTTGGACAGTTTTTCCTTTTGAGCCTTTACCCTAGAATATCTTTTTGAAATTCTAGAATGCATACACTATATTACATATTTACATATTTGTTTAGCACACACATCTGGTTCCAAAACACTTATTAATGAAAAGCAGATTGAATAATTCCTTTTAATATTCCAGCTTGATTTGAGAAATGTGTATACTGAAAGAAACCTGCCTATTAGTGTATATAATAACCTACTTGACAATTTCCTTTCTTCCTTCAGCAAATCAATGTTATTTGAAGGCTATTTTTTTGTACTTCTTTCATTGCTTATTTGCAAGCTACAGATGTAAGATTTCATCTTTATTATTGTTAGATGATGAAATATGTGTGGTGTATTGCTAAGCAGGATAAAAGAGTAAGTGCAGAGCTTCTTCAGCTCAAAAAGATTATGCTCAAAACTATCTCGAAAATGCAAAATAACATAGTTCCTGTCTCCTAATAGACTGTTCATCCTTCCCTGTTGATAAGTTAAAGGAATTTCAGATATTGTGTGTGTATTTTGGTATGGTATGGAATACATGTAATAAACTGTAATCCACATGACCTGCAAAAAAGATACTCACTGTAGAAGAACTCTTGGTTATTACAACATGATTATCTCTATTTGCTTCAAGTAAGCTGCCTCTAAAACAACAGAGCAGAAAATGAAGTAGCTGCTCGCTTATGACTTCAAAAAAAGAATCATAGGAATTATAGATGGCAAAACCTTATAAGGTCACTTTGCCAATCCTCCTGCCTGTAGAAGATTGTTCCCTGTGGTATGTTAAGAGTTTTATAACTTTCCACAAGATTTTATGTGTTCCCCAGGAGAGGATTTTGTCTGTTGAGAGTGCTAGATGAGGAGTCCTTTTACTCTATTTTACAGCTGGAAAACCTATCTCTTATTGACAATTGACATTGACACTAGTCTGAGGAACACAGTGAGGGTATATGTTTCCATGGATTTCCGTGGAGTTCGGTAAGAGCATTAAATGGAGTGACCGAAGTTTGATTGTAAAACCAGGGAAACTGAAGTTAGAGATTTTTCTCTGCAACTCAAGTTAGCTATATTTATCTTATCTTACTGAT
This sequence comes from Podiceps cristatus, assembly GCA_000699545.1. Taxonomy (NCBI): domain Eukaryota; kingdom Metazoa; phylum Chordata; class Aves; order Podicipediformes; family Podicipedidae; genus Podiceps; species Podiceps cristatus. Next base: position 21,718 of record KL262036.1, on the reverse strand, counting down.
GCAGAGATATTTTTTTACAAAAACCAGGTGTAGCAAGAGACACTTTAAATGGTCCCCACAGCTATGCAGCATGAGGAATGGAGGAGATAAAATGTTTCTGTAGTCAGAATTCCAGAACCTATATTGACAAAAGTAAATATTACACAAAGTATTGCTTGTTTGGAACAGCTTGATTTATATTACTGTGTACAAATGCACAACCAAGATGAATATGCATTTAACTTGAGAAGGCTTCGTCTCATTGAGTGTAAGGGATCGCTCAACTGAGTGAGGGTGAACAGGTAAAGAGATCTGCAAGATCCATGTCAAACTTACAAATTTATTTTAGATCTTTAAACCGTTTTGCAGTGTAAACTTACAAGTGTTTCACCTCTAAGAAGGACAGGTATATAGTGAAATATTTTGTAATATTAGTTATCTCATTTTGTAATATTTTTTCCTATGTATGTATTTTATTAAGACTTAATGTATTTAAAGATCGTAGGAGAACCTGAAAGTTGAAATATGTATGGTACTCCCACAACCCAAACCCATGTGGCTGCTTATGCACAGCATGCTCCTTTGGTATTCGTTTGGCAGATACTTGATAGCACAGTTCCAATCCAGCAGTGGAGTCAAGAACTTTCTTACCCTAAAGCTGTCCTAAGAATTAGACTTGGAAGTTTTGCTGGCTAAACAGTGAAAGATACTGCTAAATGGAGTGGACATGAGTGCATCTGCTGACTGCTTGCCTTAATTAGTTTTCAGTACTTTTCTGTAACTGTCCCTACGTGTCCCAGAGACACTTTACATCTGGAGGCAGAGTTGATGCTACAGGGGTATCTCTTCATGCATGGAGTTAGAATTTGATCAGGGCCAATAAAAGTCTCTTACAAGATTTTTTTTTCAGGAACATGCACTGAATGCTTATAAACATCGACTTGGGCAATTTGGTTGGGGATACGAACTTTTAACCTTATATATATCAGGAATACTCAGCTTTTAAATACAGTGGTGCTCTTAGATAATAAATTTTTAACTTTGCCATTTCCTGTGAAAGGGTAAATACACAGACTTTTTTTCCTTTCACCAAAGAGAGAAGAAATTTTAAAATAGGAAGAGAAGAATATCTTCCACATTAAGATAAGACAGGTGCAGGCATTTCTTGCATATTTTCTCCTTTGATTGCGTTGCCTTTGGCTGCTATCTCTCAAACATTCCCTGAGGTAGCTAACAGAACTAACAGTTTAGTGTTGGTCTGGAATGAAGTCTCGTTACTCACGTTTGTGAGGTGAATCCTTACTAAATGCCTTGCTCTAAGGTCTCAAAATTCAAATCACATTGAATATGGCTGCAATTATTTTTTGTTGTAAGCTTTGTTATTAATGACAGAAGTATGTCAAAACTGAGAAGAGATGAAGTATAATCTATTGTATTCTCTTTGTAATAAATACACTGTTTATTTATAACTGACTTCTCATACCTATTGTATACAATAAATTCATCTTTCAGGAGCTTTAAAAGCTTACCTGTTTAATCTTTAAGAGAACTGCTTATGTCTATATTTTCATCCTTAATTAGTAGAGTGTAATATAATTTCTATTTTTTGCCTCATGAAACATTCCTATCACCATAACAATTGCAGTCACCCATAGTAAACTGGAATATCTATGTCACAAAACAATGTTATTTTCATCTGTGTCAGTATTTTTCATCACTGACTTCCCTGACATTTAATATTCCAAATTAAGTTTCTTTTAGCTTTTTATAATTTAGACTTGAAATTGAAAATCCCATTTTCAGAGAAATAATTATCTATTTGTGTATATGCCTTGTCAAACTGGACTTTTTTTAGTAAGTTATATTTTTAGTGTTATGTGGCTTATTATGTTTTTCCTTTCTAGACAAAAATCTAGATAAGCTCTTTTAATGGAATAATGAACTATCCAATAAAATTAGCAATATTAAACTTTCAGACTTCATAGTCCCAGTTTACGTCAGTGTCAGTGTATACAACAAACACATTTTCTTAACCAAACAACAGAATATGTCTCTTTTGCACATGAATGATTCTATAAATAGTTCTGTAAAGGACTGATGAGGAAACAAATCTGAAAGTAATTGTCAGCACATCATAGTTACTGTTGTGGTTTGAATTTGCCGTTATAAGCAAGAACTATTGATAGAGTCCAGGAACTGGGAGGGGGAGGTGTTCAGAGAGGAAAGTGTGTAGTAGATGAAAGTGTTCAAGTAGGATAATCTAATTTGTAGGTGCAGTAGGTTTGGAGGTATTACATTCATTTCACTGAATGTAAATGTCATGAAAAAGTTAATTCAGTTCTCTTGCAAATTGATGGTTCCTGTATAGGATAAAGGATGTCTCTGTTATTTTAGTTTTCCTGCTTCTTATGTATGGTGTCATTTTTTTTAAAAATATGATACGAGACAGTTTATAATATGCTATAAGAAAACATTAATTTTATCTCATTTTGATCATGATAAAATTATACTTAAGTCCTACATTGCTAAGGTTCCATAAGTGCCTCATGGGTTACTCTGTCTCTTGGAATAGCCTTCCAAAGTTGAATAATTCTGGAATAAAGCCAAAGGCCCAGGTATAACATGAAGCTCATGAAGTTTGTCCCCAGATAAGGCAAGCTTGTTTGGACCATTAGAATTTATGCACTTTCTCAAAGCTAGATTATGGAAGGTCAGAAAGGTAGAATTGTACAAGTGGTACGCATTTCTGTATAACACATCTGAGTGATATTTTGATAGCATCAGTTGAAAAGGAGATTTGATTAAAGACTGAAGGTGTCTATGGTCGTAGGAAGGAATTAGCTGGGGCAATTCCAAAAACCAGAAACGAACCAAAAAACCACAAACAAACAAAACCACACACACAAAAATCCCACTGAAATAGTTTCCCTAATCAGATATTATTTGCCAGAAACAGCACTGTTGCTTTTGAGCTCTTTTACTTGATATCAAGAACCTATTCTCTATGGTCATTTTCAGCTGTGTCACTCTGCTACTTTCGAACATATTGCTAGAAATACAGTTTAAAGCGAGAAAAGGTTAGGAAAACAAACGTTACATAAATGTATTTTCTATCAAGTGTCAGTACTTGAACAGCAAAAGTATGCCGATCCATGAGATTTTTCTAGAAAGCAGGATTTGGTTGACAGGCTGAGTTGGGCTTGTTCAGCCTGGAGAAGAGAAGGCTGCGGGGAGACCTGATTGCGGCCTGTCAGTGCTTAAAGGGGGCCTATAGGAAAGAGGGGGAGAATCTGTTCAGTAGGGGCAGCGGTGACAGGACAAGGGGTAATGGTTTTAAACTGAAACAGGGTAGGTTTAGGCTGGATATAAGGAAGAAATTCTTTACAATGAGGGTGGTGAAGCACTGGAACGGGTTGCCCAGAGAGGTGGTGGATGCCCCATCCCTGGCAACATTCAAGCCCAGGTTGGACGGGGCTGTGAGCCACCTGATCTGGGTAATGGTGTCCCTGCTCACTGCAGGGGGTTGGACTAGATGGGCTCTGGGGGTCCCTTCCAGCCCTAAACATTCTATGGTTCTAAATACTTGGAGATTTTGTCAACTGCCAGCCTTATTAAGCCAGTGCTTCATTTCTTTACTTTCTCTCTTTTTTAAGGCTAATTATTGAGGTGTTTGGGGGGGTTTTGTTTTGGTTTTGTGCGTGGTTTTTTTTTTTACATTTCAATCTGAAACACCCTGTCTGACAGTTACGGTTTTTAGGGGGGTTTTGTTTGTTTATTTCCCTAAGAATAATGTAAAAACAGTTCAGTTCACAAACATTTCTCTCTGAAGTGGAATTTACATTGAATAAATTACTGATTTGGAAGCGCAAACCACTATTCTAACTACTATTTAAATACATGCAAAATTTTAGCATGTGAGCAGTCGAGTAGTCCTATGAATTCCAATATATGCTTTGGGTATATGTTTTATACATATTTAAGTCTTTGCAGGATGCGGGCCTTAAGATATTACTTACATTTTAATGCAAATAAATCTATTCACTGTATTCTGCCCAATGCAAAGCATTGACTACCATAAAATCAACATTTGAATTTTTAAAAATCATATAATCATTTCTAAAACTAACAATAGTTAGTTTTGCAAGAGTACAATTGCTCTTGAGATATTTAAGTTCTTGCTTTGACTGCACTGATGTTTGTTAGCCACTAGTCACCAAAAAGTGAGTTTTAAGATTGAAAAAGCAGTGGATTTTGATTTGAACAGTTTGCACACACTCTCAACTATCTCAGATCATCTCATTTAAAGGCTGATTTATTAAAATAAATTATTTCAAAATATGGTCTATGCAAGAAAAAGGTCATAGTATCTGATAATTGCTTAAAAATTCTTAGATATTCTGCTTTCTTCTGAGCTCATATTTTGTTCTTCTAGGGCATATCCATCCATTTAATTTTCTTTTTGTGTGTATGTGTGTGATACAATTCTTTTTTGTGGAATGCAAGTTATTGATTAAATCTTTTCATATCACAACCCATTAAGAAATTCATTGTTAATCTCTTGCTAAGTTAAAAGAGGCATTCAATTCCTTAAATGGTATCTGAGTAAATATTTCTATGAGGAAGGCTTTTATAGAATTAATGGCTTTCTAGATTGAATTTTTAGGAAGAATACTATGCACTGGTACAATATAAGTTTCTGTAAAATATGTACAGTAATAAGAAAAACAGTTTTCACCAACAGATACATAGGTATGCTTGACTGTGGAAGTGACAAGAGTACAAGCACATAGTATAAAAATTGCCTTTAAGCATCATGACTGATTCAACAAATTGCATAGGTGTATATTTTATTTTTAAATTTATGAGCACAATTCCTAGTAGCAATTCAGTGGAATATAGGAGGACTACTCGCATATAAAAAGTCAAACATGTAGCAAAGTGTTTTGCTGTATAAGGGACACAGTTGTTAACAATACAATATATCAAATGCTTAGTATGCTGAATATTCACAGTTGGTTAAAAGTAATAGTAAATCCAAATTAAGCATGTTGCATGATGTTTGCAACACATATACACGTATTATGAGCCAGCCGTGGTTGAGAGCACAGAGGTCTCAACATGACAGACCTCTACATATTCGCTGTAGTGTTCCTCTGTGTGTTTGCTGTGAATTTTATACGTGCTAAGCACATCATACTTAGCATGTAAGTATTCACCACTGATGCAGCATGTGTGCAAGTCTGACACATACTGTGCTATGACATAGCAGCACTCCCCAGCATGTTGCCAAATGTATTTTTCTAATATTATAATATTGATACAAATGAAAATTGCAGGGTTGTCTACTCTTTGTAATATCTAATGAAACAAAAATCTGTACAAATTTTTACAAGATCTTTTTCTTTGTAATTATGTAATTGTATTATAGTAATATAGGCCTTGTTATAGCATAATGACTATCTTTGTAGTAAGGTAGTATTAGGCATTACCAAATTGAGCAAAACAATTTTTCTTTAGATTAGTATTGTAGAATATAGAGTTCTTCGGGATTTTTCCAAATTACATGGTATCTCTGCAGCTTCACTGTTAAATATTATTGCCATTTTAAGACTAATTTTGCTACTGTCCCCTCCCTTAATTTTGTGATCATTAGCAGATTTTTCATATATTTACTCCAAATTTTACTATTCCAAAACTTGATTTGTATTTCTGTCTAACCTTATCTTTCTGAGGTATCACTCTTATTCTCTCCATATGTGAACAATTCCTTGGCTTTATGAAAATCCTAAATATGATAGCATCTTTTAGAGGCCTTCTACTGGTGATGTCATATGATCAGCAATACCTCTTTAAACCTTTAAATTATAACTAACTCAAATATTTCACAGCAGTATGGAGAAAATGCTGTACGGGTGGGACTTTTCAGAACTTAGCATGAGCAGTTTTTGTTGTAAGGCAAAGCCAGTAGGGAAAATATTTTTACCAACTAGGAAACCTAGATTTTTCTCCTTTGTTATTTCTATTTTGCTGCCAAAAAGAGAGCTGAAGATCTGCTTGTTGGGAATGGATTTATGGCTGTATCTCACTTCATTAGAAGGTTTGTGTTACCAAGGCTTCCAACACAAAAAAAGTTAAATTTCAGAAAGAAGTATGAGGGTGAGAGGGATGAAATTTAAAAATTGAAACATCAAGCTGAGGCCATTTTGCAGTATTTAATGGCTGACAGCAAGTTTTTATTAACCTTTTTGTGAGCTTATTAAGAAAACAGACACTCCGTTTCACTGTCATCTTGAAGCTTAATAAAAGGATTCTTTGTTATTCTTGGAAGATTCCTTTGTCCTAATTTGTTGCGTGGGAGATTCAGAATTCAAATAAGTATTACCCTTGGCAAGTAGCCTCATGAAAACTTCATTGTTGATTTTTAGAGAAGGATTTGCATAATTTCTTATGGTGTTGACTAGTTCAGCATGGGCCCTTTGCCTGTGTAAACACAACTGTACCACTCATAGCAGTCCTGGTGGTAGTATCACAAACTAACTCAGCAAACAGGTGTTTGGAATTGTTTCATCAACTTAGTCATCACAAAGCAAGCTATATAGCTGATGTAACCGTAACAGTATCAGGAAATTCTGCTGGCATGACTATGTTTGGTTAAGAATCATGAGAAGTATGGGATGCATACCACTTTTTCTCTCCTACAGTGAGGGAATGGAGTATTATTCTGCACAATTTCCTGCCAGTGGGAGAAAGGAAGAACGCCATAGATGGGGGTCATCCCTGAAATGTGGTGTCGGTGAATGCAGTCTATTGTTTTCCCATATTTCACAATACTCAATCAGTAGGATTAAGTAGGACAACTACACAGTTCTCTTGAAGTGAAGTGAAAGTAGCCAGTCTGAGAAAATTGCTAATAGCAAATAGAGCAGCTGGCAGTTTAAAGTCTGCTTTGTTTTTCAGGCTCTTCTCAGAGCTTCCAGCTTTCTCTATTGTCCCCTTCACAAGAACAAAATTATTAACTATTAGTATGCCTTTTAAATAAATATGAAGGAAAAATCCAGCCTATTTCTCAGGTATTGCTAACACTTGCAGCTAACTTGGAAAGAAGTCATTGGTTTCTTTGGAATATACTTCCTGACTAGAAGATTAGCCAGTAGATATTCAAAGGAAAAAAGAATACTACTTTCCCTGACAACTAAGCTAGCATAGACTCAGCTTTTTAAAATCACTTAAAAATGGCAAGTAAGAACAGAAATTGTTGTATTTTTTGTCTCCTATTCCCATTCACTAACACATTTTTTACAGTAGTAACAGACTTGGAAACAGCAAAATGATCTGATAGGCCAGTCTAGATATTCTGTGTAATTTTACAATGATGTTTCATTAGACTTTAGACTGCCCTTTAACTATTGAAAACTGTGGCTGAATAAGTAGAGGTGCAGTGAATGCTGTTTTCCAATTGGGAAAAATAAAACTGCATTTGATTATTTCTGTCAGTCAGTATAGATTTTAACGTGTACACATATTACATTTCATTTTCAAGTGAAATCATTTTACACAGTTGAAACCACACAATAAATGCTAGAAAAGCGGTCAGGAATTAACCCTGTCATTGCAAACGTATACGTGTTCAGTACTAGGGAGAGGGAGTTTAAGAGAGTTAGCAGTGACACTCCTGCTTAAAATTCACTTTCTTCACTATTGTGGGTATTATACTAAAAGTAGAAAATTGATATTGAAGTTACCAATTTGTGTAGATGGTATCTTTCATGAGATCAAATATTTTTCTCCAAGTCAGAGCAATTGCTTAAGTTCAAATAACTTTTTTTTTTTCCCCCCCATCAATCAATTTAGATGAAGTAATTATGCGGTAAGGGTATGTAAAGGAAGTTTGTTGAGGTGTGAAGTGACCATTTTAGTCCTCTCTTTATTAACAATATTTTCTCTAAATCCCTTTTTTGTCTTTCAAAAGTCAAAGATGTTCTGCTAGGGGCGTGTGGAACATCTTACATGATAAATAATCTAATACTTTGAAAAACAAAGGGCTAAGTATGTCTCAGGAAGAAAAACAAGCTCTTTAAGTTACCAATAATTTCAATTCTGTCTTGAAAAGCTTCACTTGCCTACTTGATTTTTTGAAGTCCAATCTATCATCAGTCAGAGTAAGGCAATACTGTTGACTTTAATGGATTTACTCCTAGTAGAAAAATATCAACAATTAACTTCTTTCTTGTTATGGTGTGACCAGTACCCCCTGCCCCTGAACCCTGGTAATAGATCAGATTTCTATTGGCATCACAAGGAAGGAAGGTTTAAATTAGATATTAGGGGGAAGTTTTTTACAGAGAGAGTGGTGAGGTGCTGGAACAGGCTGCCCAGAGAGGTGGTGGATGCCCCATGCCTGGAGGTGTTCAAGGCCAGGTTGGACGGGGCCCTGGGCAACCTCGTGTAGATCCAGGCCTGGAGGTTGGTGTCCCTGCCTGTGGCAGGGGGGGTGGAACTCTATGATCCTTGGGGTCCCTTCCAACCCAGAAATTCAACAATAAACTACACAATGAAATACCGGTGTTTACTGAAGCAACAGTTAGTAGGAAAGGAGAGTATATATTTTACCTTAGTCATTTTTAATGTAAATGGATGTTTTGATAGTGTATGAACAATGAAGATTTAAAAAAATCTTAGAAGCTCGATCCTCAAAATCTTTTACACAAAAATAAAAGAACGGCTATATTCAGTTTGAGATCAAGCATAAAATGAAACTTTCCGGCATGTGGCAATACACAGCTCAGGGATTTCCCAAGCTGAAGGTTATATTTTGCAGGCTTTATTCCATTAATTTCTGATAGGTTTTCAAACCCATCAGTAAAGTTTTGACTTCAAAAAGACACAGCTACAGTGATTTTCTCAGTTTAACGGTGACCTGTTTACAAAAATACATCTTGTTTATTTTTCTTTTTTGGCTATTATTTAATAATTTTATCTGGAAACCCAATGAATAACAGTATTGATTTCCCAGAGATCTGATATACTCCATCTCAGTTACCATTCTTCTAGGCAGAAGGGTCATAAACTATTGAATTAGCTCTGCTGCAGAAGTTGTGTTATCTCCTCAGTGATCTTTTGATGATCCTGTATTTTTTTCTACTTTTTTCTATTAAGGAATGTAACAGATGTTAAATCTTAGAAGTCATTTTAAATTGCACAGCTACTTTCTATTTAGTCTTTGTTATGATGGTCATTTTCAAAAGATTTTAAAACATGTATCCGACCATAAAAAGTTTTAGTACAACCAATTAAGTGTTTTTACAAGGAGATAACAATTTGACACACTGATTAAGAAAAGCTATATTTCCAAAAGCCTTGGAACAACGTTTTGTTGTATAGCATGATATGGTGAACATTCTTGTTACATATGGGCAGAGATTTAGGCCAAAGATCCTGGAGGTAAGGGAGTTTAGGGGAATTTAGTCTTTCATTTTCCAAAACAGAAAGGTCTTGGATTTTATGGAAGAAAAATATATTTAAACGATTAACTTTTGGCACTATGCAGATGAAAAGTAAACAATGCAGTCCAGGGGGGTGGGAAAGCCTTTTAGTTATCCCAGAATTTTTTGAGTTGGAAGGATTTCAACAGCTAAATTCTTAAAACTTTTCCCTGAGGAATAGAATCTCTTGCTATGTGTTACTCAACAGATATGAATTTAGTATAACAAGTCTAGGAACTTAAGAAAGTGTAAAATCACAATGTGAAATGAGGTTTTGATTGATATCAGGTAGACACTGTGATTTTGAGAGGCAACTCAGATATATGCCCTTGAAAAGTTTCATATACTGGATGAAGTGTAACGGTGAAGCTTTGCTGCATTTTTTAAATGGTTCTGCACCTCTAAATATTAATATTGTCTATGCTTTATAAGATTACATATTTCCAGAAAGATAATATCTTATAGCAGGAGTCAAAATGTTTCTCAGTGGTTTGGAAACTGCAAATCTGTTGCTGTTAAAAGTGAAAAAGTTCTGCGGAACCTTCATCATTATAGGTCAAAATTCTTGATTTTTGATGGTCAAAATTGATTTTTAAATGCATATTTGAATTTGTACAAACAATCTGGATTTTTTTTTTTGAGGTTAGAAGTGATGGTCTGAATTTTTCTGAATTCTTTCTATTAAAATTCTTGAATGAAATAAAAATTAGTATATACTCCCTAACAAAATTAAAGTCTGCCTTTAAGGTAGTAGTTCCAATTGAAGTTTGGAGGGGGGGAAGCCTAGTCTTACTGAGGAACACATTTCTGGAAGCTCTGAATGCATGTGAAGTGTTAGAAGATAAAAGACAAGCATGACAAAGGTTAGTCTTTCTGCTGAATTTCTGTTGTAAAACAGATAAAATTTAAATGTTGATAGCATAGCAAATAACTAGACATGTAGTTGAACAATACAATAATTCTGCCTTTAAATATATTAAGCAAGTAACCTGTAGTAAATTCTTAATTTTTGTGGATCATGTTGATAAAGTACACTAGTACTTTTTCAGTAAAAGAACAAACAACCCTCACCCCCCCAAAAAAAAACACCAAAAAAACCACCACCAAAGCACAGTCTTTGTTTCCCCTTTCTGCTAAAGCTTTATTGCTAAAGCATGACATGTGTTTCCTTTTTGTGGAAAAAGAGAAAAAACTTTTTTTTTAATGCAGTGTTAGGATAATTTTTTATTTTAAATTTATTTTTCCTAGCTCTACTAATAACAGGAGATTTGTTAAAGTGAAAACCAGACCCCAAAAATTCCAGTACACATCAGGAACAAGTTTTCTAAATTTCTTTGAATAGAATCATAAAATGATTAGGGTTGGAAGGGACCTTGAAGATCACCTAGTGCCAACCCCCCTGACATGGATGGGCAGGGACACCTGCCACTAGACCAGGCTGCCCAGAGCCCCGCTCCGCCCGGGCGTGGGGCCTGCCCG